>NDXB01006394.1:806-24158 GCA_002631895.1 Agapornis roseicollis | reverse complement strand
TCTGTATTTTTTTTTTCAATTTTTTTTTTTTTTTTTTTTTAGCAAGGATACAGGACTCTATTACAGAAGAATCACAGAATGGTTTGGGTTGGAAGGGACCTTAAATTAGATCATCTAGTTCCAACCCCAGAGAAGTCCCATCCCGTCTGTTCTGTCCTTCCTCCCACCTTAGGACCTGAACCGGCCTCTAGCAAGCAACACTCTTTGTATTAAAAATTCAAGCCAGAGAGGAAAAAGGCTAGTATGACTCACATTAAATGCCCTGGATCTGCAGGTCACATAGATGTGAAGTGTTTCTGCAGTTGGCAGTTTTCATGGGTTAAGAAAATACTATACCATCTTTGTTGGAAATCCCTGTCATAAAAGGTAACATCACGTAGCACTCTATTTTTTTCCTGCCAAGAAAGGAAAAATAGGAGTTAGAATCACTGAAGTAGCCACATCAGTACAGACAGTGGTAATAGTCGCCATTTTCTCAGTTACATCATCACATAGTCTGTAAATGATGCATCATGTAATTATCTGCACACTGTAAAACAGAAAACAGAGGAAGAGATTCACAGCTTGCTTCTTTCTTTTTATGAATGGGGCAAATGTGTTAGTAGTGTGCCAGGTCTCCTAATTACTTAAAACTGTAAGCTTTTAGCTGAATCTATTTCTGCCTGGTTTCATCTCTTTCAACACTGCTTTTATACAGAGGTTGTCTTTACCGTGAGACTTGTTTGTCTTTGCAGTCAGGGAAAAAATGTCCCAAACAAAAGATGTTGCGGTTGTGTTTCTACACTGCAGCAGCCCTGAGAAAGGCAGCAGTGATGGACCCTTGTGCTGTTCAGAAAGAGCACACAGGCAGGAAGAAACACAGCAAATACCAGAGTCTTGTCTCCTTGAACAGTGTTAACAACAGTCTCCAGACTCGTTTGAGACTGAGGTCCCAGTAAAAAGCTACTCAGATTTTCAAATAGTCTTTGGCATCTACATACGTTTTTGACATCTCTTACAGTACCCAAATACCTTTAACAACCTTTTAAGGAGAAAGACGACTAAATCTTCCTGAAAGCTAACAGGACTCATGTTCCCAGGTGCCCCTGGGTAACGTGCTTCAAAACATCATAAATGATTCATGACCTTGACCTACCAGTCAGGCAGCACTGACTTAGTCAAATTTGCAGGCTTTTTGCGTAAGTATTACAGCAAGGAAAGCTTATCAGAGCCACAACAACAGATACCTGTCACTCACTTTGCCACTTATACTGAGAAGCATTTGGTTCAACTACTTTTCTATTGAGCAGTATTAGCTTTGTTCCCTTTCCAGAAAAAGAGGGCACTTGTCCATACACCCAAATTAGAAAACACATGCTTTGTCATTTCTATTGTAGTCATAACTTAGTGATCCATTAAATATGAACCAGTTCACTGAACAGAGAAAACTAAAATGATAAACAAACTCCCAAATTAGTAAAAAAAATTAATAAAAGTAATGCTTTGGGCAACAGCTTTTTAACTCCCAATGAATTCATCCAATTAGTTTCAAAACCATGCATCTGCTTCCCTCCTTCTCTTTTGGAACAGAGATGCCTTTCCAAAGAGTGGAAAAGCTACTTAGCACTGGGAAGACCAAATCTGGAGTAATTTTTTCAGTTCTGGATGCCCCCTATAAGAAAGGCATGGACATACTGGACCAGGACCAGTGAATGGCCACTATGATGATTAAGAGACTGCATCAATTGACATGTGAGGCCAGCCACAGAGCTGGCACTGCTCTGTCTTGAGAAGTCCCGGTCTCTCAGGGGCAATCGTAACGTCTGTAGGCACTGGATGGAAGGAATAAAGAAGATGGACCCAAATTATTCTTCAGATTTTTCAGTGAAGGCACAGATGGCAAAGGGCACTAATTGTAATACAGAAAAAAAAAAATGAGGTAGTAAACACCTAACATTCAGGTATGTCACAAACAGGGGAGAACTGTGCTTTGCTGTGTCCCTAACGAACCAAATACACTGCAAGGAGCAAAGAACTAGGAGTAACCCAAACTACAGGAAGAAAAACGTCACTAGAAGAGCCCTGGCCAACACTGGCTGATATACGTCTTGGTAGCTATTATTAACTGTGCAACCAACAAGTGCTTAGTACAGAGGGTATTTTGTGCAATGTAACACAATTTAAGATTGCTTCCTGAATTACCATCTAGTACTAACAGGCAATGTACAGACACATATGGAGACAAGAAACCTCACAGAAGCTAGGGAGTAAATGCAATACTGAGCCAGAGTTCAATACATCTCACACTGTGTCTGCAGGGAAAGGCTGTTTTTTTAAGGTTAGCTGCACAGTGGTTCTGGTTAGGACAAGTCTATGAAAGTACGTGGGTGAAAATCCACTGTACACTGGTGCTGGGTAGGCCTAAGTGCCTTTAAAGGTGTGCATTACGGTCCTGTTCTACTGTGTTTGAAACATGTCTAAGTCACAGAGGCAACAGCAGGGTGGAAAGAGGAAGACGGTAAAGGCATCATGATGCAGTGCTAGCCAATAGCCCCACAAGTTTTTTGAGTTCAATGCTAGTTCAGCCTCTGAAGAGACATCTGTGTTGGAGGACAGTTCTAACAAAGAACGGTATTTTGGAAGCCAGAAGGGTCTGGAGTCATGATAGTCTGAATATGACAGCTCTTAATGAAGCTGGCAGGACTTGTTTCTGCTCCCACAACTGCTCACAGTGAAGGTACAATAGATAGCATCCCATACTGTTCACCCCTTGAGGAGTGCTGCATGCAGAGCTCTCAAGCTGGTATGGCCTCCTTTTGACAGTGGCTCCCATGAAATGCTTTCTCCCCTCCCTCTGCAGACATGCACTACTGCCTGAGGGAGCAGAGCCCTGGCTGGCTACAAACCATCTGTCTTCTCTTGGCTACAGATTTCCCAGCAGCAGCAGAGCAGGACCCAGATCAGACCACACTGCTTGGTTGGTTCCTCATGGCATGTTCTGACTGTCTGATTTAAGATGTTACAAAAAGGGCTATTTTTAGTGGCACATTTTGTGCATTTGCCTCCTACAGAGGCCGCCTACATTTGGTGCTTCACTGGCCCTGTTCTAATGTAGGATGCACCTTGGATGTCTCTCTCTCCTTCGGTGTAATTTCAGGATAAATTAGAGGAGACGACATACAGTGAGTTTTTTACATCCCTTTTGCAAACACATATCATCTGAGAGGAGCTGCAATGTGCCACTGACAGATTATTTTCTGAGTGGCTCCTATTTTTGTGTTTGCCATACTCAGGTGTTAGCATGTCCTGGCACACTTGAAAAGGTAAACAGCACTTTTTGCCATCTTTTCTAGGTATTTCTGGACAGGTTTTGTTGAGATAAGAAGGTCTTTTTCTATCCCCCTTCACTTTTCTTCTTCAGATACTGTAAGAGGCATAGCAACTTCACTAATTTATTTGCAGAAACCATTGAAGATTGCATTTACTGTGATCAAATCCCCTTAAGTAGAATATAAACCACTACTTTTCTGACTGTAAAGCCTAAATCAATAATGGACATGAAATCATCAAGTTTAATCTCAAACACAGTGAACCCAAGTAATCGCTCTTCTTGATACAAAACTAATTCTGTTTGACAATAAAATACTACTATTTTGTGCCATAAACCAATGGAACAAATAACTTTCTTAACCCTGACAGTTGCTGTCCAGAATCATTACATCTCCTCTCCTTAGCAATCAGGCATGTCTCTACACTGCCTACTACTTCAGCTCAATTCCCTTTCTATAAAACACATCACCTGAACAAGAACATTGAAAGAATTTCCTTTTATGAAGAGCATTACGGTATCTTGTCTTCTTCCTATTTGTCAGAACAACACAGGTTGTACAAGAAACACACAAACAACACTGAAGATACTCCTTGGCATACAGCTAGATTGTTTCTCAAGGCTAAGTGTTGGCAATGAATGAATCTGAGCCCCAAATGCAGGTATCACAAAACCCATAATCAACAGCAGTGAGGCTGAGGTTTCTTATGAATATGCATCAATATAATTTTTCCAGGAACTGCACATTCCCCTCCTATGCTGGCAAACTATGACTCAGAATTCAGAGGGGTTTGCCACATAGGCTGCTTTGTAGGCTGGTGCCTAAAATGCTGCAGCATTTGTTAGTACACAGGAGATGAAACACATGCCAACACCCAGCCCAGCACATACGGATGTCTGCGGGCACATGTTAAGAGTACCTGGCCATATTCTTGTCATGTTTCTCTTAATTAGAGCTCCTTGTGTAGTCTTGACACCAAGCCCATAAACTCCTGAGGTCATTGATAAATAATACACCTGACAATGAAGACACAAAAGCTGCCTCATCTGGCCATACGCTCCCAAGGCCTGCCGTTACAGAAAACTGAGCCTTGTAATCTTTAGGGTGATAGGAAACTAAAAACAAAAACGCTATTACTCCAGAAAACAGGAGTATTATCTTAGTAATAACCTGTCCTTGCAATAAAATGGAGGGCAGGCCAGCAGAATGGGAAGAAGGACCAATTGAGCAGATGCACCCAGACAAGGCTACAGAGAACATTTCTCTGCTGCAGCTTTGCAGGGGATGGGAGCGTAAGTAATAACATGTATGTAATAATGTACTCCCAGGTGTTTGCTAGAGAAAAACTCTTTACCAGATCACATGCATCAATAGAAAAGTTCAGAGGATAGAAACAGTTCCATTCCTTGAATTTCCTTGCTCTAGAATCAGTGAATCAGGAGATTCCATTTTATTATTAATTAACTTTGCATCACTGAAGCGTTGCTGCATTGAGGAAGCTTTTCAAAAACATGTATTTTTTAAGATGCAAATATGCACCAGCACCTCAATCATTTAAAATAATGAGAGGAACCAAATTCCTTTTAACTGTTAGCATTTAACCGCTGGGTTGTCTATATACATTGACAAATCAAATCAGGAAGACTACCTGAAACAAGATCTGCAGGTCTTCTCACCAGTGCTCATTGGTTCCCAGCTGCAACTGGAAGAAATTATGTGATAATCATCTTATGAACTCCCAAATTTCCATGCTTGCACTACTAATCTAAAGCATGAAGCCATGACACACTTTCTAGAATAGAAGCAATGTCTGATTTCTTTTTTCCACTACTGACAGAATAGTTCACATTCAGATCAGCACTAGATAGATCCTTCCGTTTCCCAAGCTTTCAAAGCTCTGGATTTTCAAGAGGCTCTGCTTACATTCAGACATCACAGGAGTGTAGAGCTAATTCAAGCAGCTGTGATTTACCTGTCTAGCATAGAGTCCCTGCTCTTGAAATATACACTCAGGGGGTTATTTTTTTTTGTCAAAACTCTTCCAGCGAATAACTCCACATAATTACAGCCAGGCCAAAGAGCAGAGTCTGATCCAAGTCAAATCCATTCCCATACAAGCCTGTGAAAACCTGATTATCTCACTGCTGAAATTCTGGGGTGGAAGTTAGTGAACAAGAGCCAGGGGCTGTTATCATCTTGTTAACGTCAAATCTTCATTTCTTCCCCATCCTTTCAGTATTTCTGAAAATGCACACCCTGTCAGAGTCCTTGATAACAGTTTGGTATCTCTCAAGCTGAGAAGTTTTAATATTCTGTGGCTTGGGTTTTTTTTTTTTCCCCAGCACTTCTTAATTTTTATGGAAAAAATTATTTGATGCGGTCATTTTATTGTGAAAGGAGGAGCAGGAACATGTACTCTTGTGCATGCAAAAGACATGTTCCAAGTAAGTGTTGTAATTTCATAATCACAAATTTTGGGGGTAACTAAGAGGAATGAATAGCTCTGAAACAGAATGGGCTTTACATTCCATGCAGGCAGGATTTGTTAATTTCATTTTTTTTGTTTGGGCCTTGATATATAGATTTAAGAAGATCTTAAAAATGGAACAATCAAAAGTCTAATCCCTTGTCAGAGAAAAAAAGAATGCCTGGTTTTTTATACTTGCAAATGTATTCAGAGTGATAGTACAGATGTATGATTATAAAGATTCTGAAAGATCATGAATTTAGTATTTTAAACAACATGCCAGATTTTAAATGACAATTATGGCTTTCTATGGTTCAAGAATCAGCATGCTGTTCCTCTTCTGTTGGAGAAATACTCATCAGCACCATGATGGCATTCTGGCAGTAATTACTTCAAGCTTAGTCAGAAATACATTTCCAGTATTACCTACCACAAGTGATGCAGCAACCTGTCTGGCACCGAGGTAGAGCTTGATCCCTTTTCCTGGAAAATCATCCTTGTTTTTTTTTCTTTCCCCCTTTTCTGTTTTTATTTCCTTCACTGAACTGCTCCTCACAAGGCTGGATACATTTGCAGTTTGGGCAGGTGGAACAGTGCAGTCCTGGCACTTAGTACTTGGCTGTGTCCAGGAGAGCGTTTGTCATCTGGGGGAGGAAATGACACAAAGGGAACTGGGGATTGCTTTTCCCATAGGCTCACTGAGCTCCATGTTGAACTGGAAGCATGATTTCCAGCTTCCCAACATGTTCCTGTTTTATAACAGTACAGAATCAGAGCTGGTAAGACACCTACTTGACAATATTCAAACACCCTGGTGATGAAAATGCTCATGTCTGCAGTGGAACACCTAGACTCAAGGACTGTTTTTGAAGTGGAGTGCTTGACTTCTACCTGATTCTCCTGATAATCTGTCTGCTCTGCTTGCACCAGACAGTGATTCTTCTCTGCTGTGCCACTGTCTACTTGAGAAACCTTTCCCAACAAAAAGATTAATCAAAAGTGATGTGTCCCTGTAAATCCCAGTGTGTTTTCACAGACAGTTCGAAAGAAAATGACCAAGACAAGCTGCAATGTTATTTCTTCGCAAGTGCAGCAGGAAGCTCCAATTCTGTTTTCTATATAGCAACAAGCTCTTTGACTATATTCTTTTCCCAAACTGCTATCTGCCCTAGTCTGAACTGTCACAGCACACTATACACTGTTTTATACCATGCCCAGTCAGAAAATGTGATGTTTCTTTGGTGCTTTTAATTGCTGGTGCTGATAAATGCAATAAGTTCTAGTGGGTGTAAATTACACGCAGCTCTGTAAACAAATGGTATGGTTACTCTACACCATCTATCACTGTCAGCCACAACTTGCTCTTGTGAGAGTAGAAAAAATTTAGAAGTACTCAGCCCTTAGGAATGGTGTATATTTGCTCATTCATATGGGTCAGCAAACCATCTGTGATAGTGTCAAATAGGCCAAGTCAAAAAAAAAAAGGGAAAAGTCTCCCCAACTCCCAGGTGATGTTTCTACACCTAAAAAATGCTGGTTTGTTTAAGCAAAATGTTTCATTTAACACTACAGTCACAATGAAATTTCACTGAAAAATACTTAAGGAAATGTTTTAATTAGGTTTCCTTCAGAGATGGAAAGAAAACATGTTTAAAGGTCTTTTAGAAATGAAGGTTTTATTTTGATTTCTGAGTCTCAAATGGAGGATTCCTATCCTCCTCCTTCACCTCAATAAAATTCTTGGCAACAGAGATATTTTGGAGAGAAATTTCTAAACCACATGTTTTTTTCCACTTCAGAGTGAAATCCACATGGGATTGTCTAAATTTCCTGAAAAGCCCAAATTCTTGAGTTTCAGCTAATGTTAAAAAGCCCTTCTAGTTCTTGAGCCAAGTACAAAGCCTGGTGTAACCCTGCCACAGTAACTGAACTGCTCCAAGAGTAGTCTTGACTCTGTTTCCTCACCAAATGCAAGAAACCAGGGTCTGGACCACAGTGGTTGGAATATGACATAAGATACCTGCATGAAAGAACTGCCAGGACCTTCACTCTGTGTTTTAGGCATGCTATAAAGAGGCTGCGCAGGTTATCCACCTGTGATTAAATGGATTCCAGCACCTGCTGAAAGCTTTGCTCAAAACAGGATAAATTTTTAATCTCTCCAAATTGACTCTGCAGCTGTAGGTGGTTTCTCTTTCTTTTGTAAAATATTGATAAGGTGGGAGCAATATTCTGCAGGGAGAAAAGATCAGCATTAAAAGCTAAATCTCTACCTCCTAAGCAGCTACCATTTCTTATGGGAGTTGTTCATTCATGGATTCTTCAAAATGTCTGTGTTGGCTATTTTTCCTGATGAGTATCCTGACTTCCCATGGCGATGATGTGAATCATCCTGTGCACTTTGAAAGGCTATGACAATGTAGGCAAAACACATTGTGAACATCTTGCGACATAGATTGCAAAGTTAATAACAAGCTCTGCTCTCCCCCATCTTAAATCCAGCATGCTAATTTCAGATTTCTCCTAAAGAGAAACTTTTCCCCTCTGATTTGTATTTTCTGCTAACCCACTGCCTTTCTAGGATCTCCATGGCCATGAAACAGGGCAACCCAGACATAACAAAGCACCTCAGAGAAATTTAACTAGTGTTTTCCAGTGGTCCAGAAAAGTTTAATCTAAGTCTTTATCCTAATCAGAACCTGCAGAGATTTTTTTTAAATCCTCTCCTCATAATTATTGTTCACAGTTAATACCACAGCAGTACCCAGAATATAGCTGGTTCAGTATTTTCCAACAAAATGCATTTTCAGAAAGTAAATCAGTTGAAATTGCAGCTTAAAATGAGATAAGATTGGCTTTTATGGGAAGGCTGGCCAAGCCTGGGATGGAATTTATGGTCAAAACACAGAGCAAAAGTACAACCTGACTGGGGTATGCAGTAAGGAACCAGCCTCTGCCCTGAAGTACTGTCATCCCTGTCTCATAAGTAGAGAACAAGCCAAGTGATATGTGGTCATACGCAAGAGTTTCAGCCACAAAGAACTAGACTCAGAACTTCAGGACCATGTCCGATGTCTTTCACATGAAATCATCATTCAAATGCCTTCTAGCTGACTGGCTGTCTAGCACAAGGTCATACCATAAACTGCAAGCAACCCTAAGGATGCAATCATTGATCGCCTGTTTCTAGTTTTGTTATCTGTTACATGCTTTTATACAGTCAGATTTCTTCTGCTTTTATTACTTTGTCATACAACATGCCTTTTTCTTTAAAACAAGTTTCTTTTCCCTCTGGTGTAACAATTAATGGTATTTGAAAAGATCACAGATGGGTGAACAGGCTTGGAGAAACCAAAAAACAACCTCTACCAAAATGTCCAAAATGTGTGAAGCAATCCTGTCTATCTGATGTTACATAAAAATGCAAGTACTCACATTTATAAACTAGAGCTTGCTAGAATTCTTTTAATTAAAAACATGAGAAACTTTTTTGCTGTCTGTACACTTGTTAAATATTCCAAAATGTCATCTTTGAATTATCGGATTATCCTCAAAACTTAACCCTTCTCAGCTGTTTCAATTTTCATCCATTCCAATGTTTTTCATGTTTCCATAACATAAAATTACTTGTCATTTCAATTATACTTATCATTTACGTTTTTAGGTTGAGCTACTGAGAAACTCTGTGTGTGTTGCTGAAGCAATTCTCACTGTAGAAATGTAGAGAAGGATCAAGCACAGATCCATTCACATTTTTCCTCTCAGAATTAGTTTTCCAATGGAAAATTCAGTTTCAATCAACAGCCGATTTCTGCAGAAAAAGTTGTTTTCTCATTGAAAAGCTGAAACACCAAAACACAGTGTATTTTGATTCTGAAATACTGCAATTATACTCTGTGAGAACTGTACTCATTTGCCTTTTTTCTGTTCTCCTCTATGACTCCTGGCCTACATCTTCCAGGATGTGGCACAGACACTTGGCAGACAATTCATTACCTACATTCTGGTGAAGAACATTGTAGGATGTTAAGCCTGACCCTGAAGCCAACACTACAGAGAGTGTCAAATTAAGACAAGATGCAATGCCTATGAGAAATCAACACTGCAATAAGATACATAAAGTTATATGTATATAAGTAAAATTAATCTAAGTAATACAGAGAAAATTCACTATTTTAACCTCCCACTGAAAATTTCACACCTGCAAAGCAAGATAAATTCCACTTTGTGACTGAATCTAGGTAAAGATTCAGTTTATAATGCTGAATTTACTCCTTCCTTAACTCAGGAGTAAACACAGGATCAGAATTCTGCAATGAGATTGGTTTGGGTGTATTTCCATTGTGTGTTCATGCTCTGAATTCTCAATCTGGTTCCTGCCATTACTGAAGACTTAAATCTGATTTTTGAATACCCCACTTTCCGACACTTGCCTGTCCCTCAAGGGCCAGATTGTGCAGATGACTTCTAACCCAGGCATATATGCTGTTTAAATGCCCCTGAGCCACTTCATCTAACGTTGCAACTACTCTCCTTCTGACACTGTCATAGGTATATGTGGAACTTTCCCTACTCCCCATCTGCTGTCACCTACGTTTATAACTGAGCAAACGGATTTCTCACTCTTAGCCATACTATGCTTCCACCTCACAACCTCTCAAGTTTAAGCAGCGAGAAAATAATTTGAAACTGAGAAAATCTCTTGAGAGCTTTATTAATTGTTAACAGGTAGCTGAAAATGAGCATACCAATGGCTGTGCTGCAGATGATGAGAATTAACATTTCACCAAGTATTAAAAAAGACTGATAGTATAACTCTAAGAGAGAGCTGCAGTTATTAAAAACATCCTACTATGAGACGTAATCCAATACAATTCCAAGTCTTTTTCACTACCTCTACACATGGATGGGAAGCCATACCACAAAACCTAATTTTTGTTAGGTTAGTTTTCAGCTGGATCAGCCCTCTACACCTCACTTTACAGCTGCACGCACAAGGGACCACACAACCAGGAGCAGGAAAGCAGCCTCCATCACTCAGTTTTAGCTGCCATGTAACCACAATTTGGAATGTACTAGTTCCCTTCCCTTCTACTTCTGGTTGCATAACAGCAGACCTTTTGATGTAGGACTATACTCTGAGAAGCATTTAAACTGTTATTGTTAAATTGACCTGTCGGGTAGCAGGAATACTGCCAAAACATCATGATGTTGCAGCAAAACACTAACAACATTTACCCAAGACTTGTAAATCACATTGCAAAGATCACAATAAGTTTGGTAAATGCTAAATTTCTTGTTAGAGCTGCACTAGCAACTCTATTTCAGGCAGAAAATACTAGGGCCAACCAATCTGGGAGCTATGGTTTTAGACCATGTCTCCTGTCTTATTCATACAATATCAAAGAACACATCCCCTTGCTCCACAAAGAAAAAAGTAGGAAAAGCCTCCTACTCAGCAGTGTATTAGGAAAAATGCAAGTATATTAACAGTTGTCACCTATTAAAAGGAACATTTTGCTTTACCCTGGGCCAGGTGAGTGTATTTCTCAGCAGGCTCCAGGTATTGGCTCTGATGTTAAAAGTAGTCCCCTGGGTTGGAATAACTGGGGTACAGAAGTACTTTGTTCTTCTGTAACACCTGATCCTTTGGCTTCACCACTGTCTGAGTCCAAACCTTTCTTTAATCTACTGTGTGGGCCAAAGGAGAACAATTTCATTCAGATCTAGGTCTCTGTTATAACACTGCTGCTTCCCTCAGTGAGAGAATTGAGCCATTTTCCTCAGCTGACCCTGGTCCAAATGGGTATGTAATTGGAATCAGGAAAAGGAACATTCAGCTGCAGTTAGCAGTGTGTTAATTATTAAAGGCTAAAGGGCTCCACAGTTATTAATATTACAGTGTGAATTTCTCTCCCTCATTTGGGGAAGAGAGGGGACTCTGCAGTGCTGTTTAAGAATTGACAGAGGTAGTAACACAGTTTTGGTTCTTTCACCACTGTTGACACAGTCACCAAAGTAACTGTGTCAAACAAAAGCAAAAAAGAATGTGCTTCTCTTTTTATTGCTGAGCTTCCTCAAAGAGTTCACTGCAGCACTTACAAGAACAAAAGCACAGCCGTGTATCCCTGGAGGGAATGCAGAAATTGTGGTCTTCCTCTGGGATATCTAGAGGTCCTTCTGTATGCCCTGATCTAAAAAAAAATTTATGTACATACTTACTTTGAATATCTCTATGGAATTTCCCTTGACCTAATTAGGTATTTTGATTTCAGTGAGATGACTGCATATGCTTAAGTAATTTTGTAATGTGTTGCAGTAGTTGTGCCATGTAATCCAGAGAGACACAGGATGCTCATAATAGCTTGTATGGCCATTATTAATTTCCAATTATAAAACAAGTGTATTTAGGGATAAATATTCTGGATTCTGTAGCCAACAACCCTGTCACCAGTTTTATTTTCTTAAGGCCCCTGTGTATGTCACTCCAAATCCTACTCTCTGCTCAGAGAAGCTGTAACAGTGCTAACTTGACATGAAGTGGGCAGAATCTGAGAAGCCTGTAATAACTGCAGTAAGTTTTGCATATGGCAGAACGAAGAAGCTGGGCTTTCTCCAAGAAGACTGTATGAGAAGTCACTATAAATAACTTCCCCTGTATGTGTAGAACAAACCCATGTTTTGCACATTTGCCATAATAAACAAGTCAAGTCATATATGTATAAATAGCATTTCTTTTTCTTTTGGAAGACAGAAAAAGGGAAGGTGTTCCCTCTCCATTTCACTGAATTCTCTTTCCCTCTGTCTCCCAGTTTCTGCACTGCCTTTAGTCATTCTGTAAGCACCCATCACTCTACCACTATGCTAACTTACAGACACAGGGAGCTGCTCCTAGTTGGACCCCACCAGCTGGTTATTTTCAAAACCCCAAATAACTACCTAGATTACAGCCCTATGTTTGCACCATTTCTTGCCCTCAACAGCTTACGAAGACCCCAAGGGATGTTGCCACCTGCCTAACACCACATGGTAATAATGACCTGCTGTTGGTACAGGACTGAGATGTGCCTCTGTAGTGTGTGTTCTGCTGGGTAGCAGTGTCGCTCACACAACACCAAAAAGCAGCACCTCAAAATATGCTCCCTGGTCAAGAAGACCCATATAGAGCAAGTCAAAATACAGATCATGCAGACCATCAAAATTCAAACCTTCAGAATGTATCTTTTGTCCCACACTGAGAGTCAAAGATGATGCTTTCCCTGGGACAGCATCTGAAAGGCTTTTAAAATTATGACTTTTAAACATACCTAAATGTTTCTTTTCTTCCTCTGAAGTAAATCCATTTAATTCTTGAGAGTCATGAGGACAAAAACCTATAAAATTAAGAATTCTACTGAAATTGCATATCCATACAAATTAATAAACTCAATCAATAAGGTAAGGGAAAACAGGCTAAATTGCAATTATAAAGTCAAACTGAGTAATTTACATTTTTCTCCATTAAAAATTCACAGAGAAGACGACATGTGTCATGAAACATTTCAATTTCAGCAAAACTGCTGCTTTCAATGGAAAACTTCCATCCAAACATCTCTGAAGTGTTACGTGTCGGATTTTTCAGCTTCCTTGCAGCACGAGTGCCACCCACTGGCTGCTGCAGCGCTGCCTGTGCACAAGCCCTTCATACCACAACACTCCAACCGCTTCTCTAGGGGGGAAAAAAAAACAGGGTTCTGGGTCTTGTCCTGCAATAACCACTGACCAAAACACTGCAACTGAAGAGCTGACTCTTCTCTTCCAGAGCCTGTTAAACAACAGAGTGTATTAACCAGCTTGATACAGCAATGACAGCACTGCAGTGGATGGTGTGTTGCTGATTTTCACCATCACTACAGCAAGCAGAGGACTGCTACCTTGTCTCCATCTTCATAATAGAACATCAAAGGGAGCTGCAGTGTCATATGCCAAATATAATTAGGATATTTTAACTTAATCTCTGCCAATCAGTAGCTCAGTATTTTTTTGAATAGCATAAGAACAACAACAATACAGCACCAGATCAAAGGTGTTTCCTCATTACCCTCCCCTGAGAGTGGATACAACAGACTGCCCTGATTAAATGTGCAAGAAATCAGGAAAGTGATCCTACACCTTTAAAAACCTCTGAGCTCCCTCTGGCAGTCAGTGGTTCAGTGGCTTCTTCAGCAGGAAACTGCAGCCAGGTCATTTTCCTTAAAAGCCAATCTCTCATGAATTTGATTGAGACCATTTATACTTTGGCTCCTACATCATATGGTACCAAGATCTGCAGTTTAATCACAACTTCTATAAAAAATTAATTCCTCTTATTTGTTCTGAACCAGCACTTTGACAAAGTCACTGGGAACCCCTGTATCTTGTGTTACAAAAAGCAATAAATAATAACCAATTCTCTACATGCCTGCTCCACCTCCTTCTTGGTTTTACAAATCTCTCACCTACTCCAGCTCAAACTGGTAAATGCTGCCCTGTTTAATTCCTCCCCCTCTGTAAACCACACTCTGCTTCTAAGCATCTCCATGCCTTTTTGCAAACTTTTGGCACTATCCATGTGTGGTCTGGTGGCAAGTGCTGTCCACAGAGTTCCAGCCAGGTATGGGAGCACCACAGACTATAGGGCAGCACAATTACTTCTACTCTGATTTCCCTGTTCATTCCTATAATTCTATTTACCTGCTGGACTGCAGCTAGCACTGAAATGTATTTTCCAAGAACCACCTTCTCTATCACATCATTGCTTTATTCTGCCCTTTTCTATGCTTTGAGCCAGTAGTGTCAAGCAGCCAGCCAGAGCCTGGATTAGGTTCAGGACACTAAACCCTTGCTTGGAAAGATGGTCCAAAGCTGCAGGCTGCCTAGTGTTCCTGGATGAGCCCAGTATCACTGTCACCTTAATAGATGCAAGAGGCAAATAGAACCAAAAGGCCCTGAATAACCAGCAGGTCATACCCAGGGACCAACTCCGCAAATATTTGTAAGTGTAGCATTTCTCTGACTTAGGCTTTAACAGCTTGGCTCTAAATTCTCCCTATATCAGAGATATTATTTGTAGTCATGTGGTGATGATTTCTTCACTAAAGCAATCTGCTGCGTAAGGCAGAGTGCAAGAATTGCCATTTTTTAAATGAGCTCAGTGTGTTGGTGCATACTTTGTCAATATTTTATTAAGTGGCCAATAAGAACATGCAGAATCTCAGGTCTGGCAGTGTTTTTCCAGGTATTTTCAATATCAGATATTACTTTGCTACATACTCCTGCACTTCGGTAATCTCTGGGATGTCTGCATCTAGCACATTACAGTCTAGTTTCCTTGCAGTTAAAATGAGCTAGACAACTACTGCACACCAGAGGCTCAGTCGATTCACTGGACCATATTCACTCCAGATGTAAATCTACTGCAATGGACTCATGTCAGTGTGAAACAAGGCTATTCTCTTTTTTGAAAAGGTGGTTTTGTTAATGGATCTGTTAATAGTGTTATCTGCAGATTTCTTTGCTTCTGCTTTGACGTTGGATCAGGTGATGACTTTTAACTAATTGACATTTTGCCTTGTTTATAATATTTTTGTTAATTTCATGGTAAGGGAAATTTAAACACAAACTAAATGAGAATTCTGAAGCAGCTCTCCAAGGATGTCAGGGGATTTACAACAATGTGCAGGTTTTCCCTTTCTCATTGTGTTGTGTGTCCTTTCTCTTCCCTTATTTTAGCATTTGTGTCAAACTACAGACACTAATCTGCATTTTGTCTCCCTCCTATAGCTTTCTGTATGCACTATAACCATTTCTGTGAGCAAATCTGCCTTCCACCTACTTGTGCCGACAACTCCATAGACAGGCACAGAATGGCTGAGTCTGGAGTAACTCTGCAAAGTTACGAGGTGCTGCTCAGGAGTTGCCTTCTCTTGCTCCTTCAAGCATTTATTAAAATGACTTTGCACAGCGGATTAACCGATTTTCCATCTCACTTAACATCACAGAGCAAACTGAGACATGACATGCACAAAGCAGGCTTCATAAAATGTGAAGCCTCTTTTACTGCCTCCTTTCTGTTACTACTCCTGTTGCAACTCTGCCCTTGAATCCCCAGCTCTACCACTCACAGCAGAGTTCACATAATTCTATACTTATCACTATTTTATGATTCTCATCTATGTCCGTTACCAGACAAGATCTTGTGAGTTGACTCCACAATGTTACCATTAATACATAACTCATGATTAATAGCAGCCATCCAAGATTCAGACTCTATTATGAAAAACACAGCAAATATGACACCCAATCCTTGCAATGCAGAGCCTGGCAATCTAGGCAGCCAAACACTGGAAGACAGTAAACAGAAACACAAAGTGGGAAAGCATTATCCAAAAATTTACAGCAGGTCAGCATTACAATCCAGCCTTTACCACTACAGAGATCACTGCCTCAGCTCTAACCCTGACTCAGGGCCTGGTTTTGTTTTCACAAAAAGCCACTTGATATTTTGCTACTAATTCTGAAAACAGATTAAGCAGGAAAGAGGCAATACTGAATGTCTATGTGCAAGTTAATGGGGCTACACACTTAACAGGAAGCATTAGGCTCTTACAAAATCGGACCTTCAGTTATTGAGCTTTATTGCACACTTCCCTTAACACAGAGGGAGGTTCTGATGTCTCTGCAAAAACCATGGTGTCTTTCAGGTGATGTTTTCTCAGAACACAAACATAAAAGAGAGGTGAGATTTCCTACTGTAGACTTGTTTGGCGTGAAGTCTTCACGTGTCGGTATATTTCCCCCATTAATAAGATTCCTCTGTCAGGTTTAGATTCATCAGATGAAGAAAGGGGACATTATTGCTGACAGCCTAGATTCTAGCCTGCCTCTTCAAAACTGAAGGCATTAATATTAGATATAAACAGATAGCTCTAACACTGTCTGTCATGGGAGCCAACTCTAGTGATATCTTCAGGAGACCCATTATCACTAGCTTCCTCTAAAGCTTTTGATGTCATCCTATAACATGGAGGCAAATTGCTTGGTACTATCACACTTTGAGAAAGATACTCTAAAGGCAACCTCTGGGACATCAGTTTAGACTTGTACTCTCCATAAATCAGAAAAGGTAAGTAGCCTTTCCATTCAAAGTGTTGGAAAAGCATACTCCTCTCACAAAAAGAGAAACCATTTAGAAAAAGGCAGATAAAAAGCATTTATCATTACCAGGAGATAAAGCTAAATAATGCTCCCAAGTTCTCCAGTAACATCGTCATCATCATCAGTCAGTTTGCTGGCTGGATCCATAAGCCTGTTAAGACACTACCTCATACAAATCCTGCCTTTTTCCCTATTTCTCCTCTCTGACTCTAATAAATGCACAAGCTCTCATCCCCACAGATAACTCTTCTGCCCCCAGAACACAAAGAGAAAATTGTCCATAGAGGAACTGGTCCTTGACTACTTCAAACCATGGCCAGGCACTGTCTGGAAAGGACCAGCTAACACTAGCCTTGACAGTGTGAATATTAAGGATGATCAAGCACTAGTGTGGGAGCGGATGCCCGTGGCCTATTTCATTTATTAGTATAGATGTAGTCATGGAGTCTCAGGCAAGAGGCTGGGAGCATGGTTTTCCCTCACTATTGATACCCAAGACAGGTAATGATCTCACTGTCTGCAGGCTGGAAAACAACAAATCAGATTCTGAAATGTGTTCCTCATTTACAGATGGGGTCAGATTTTTCCAAAGAGCTCTTCATCTGTTCAGGTACTAAAATGAGTGACCAGCTTCTCCAAAAAGCATGCCAGATATTGAGCTCTTCTGAAGATTATTTCCAATTAGGGATCATGAACAACATGCAAAACCTGCCCTGGCATCTTCAGAAAGTGAACTACTTTTCAGACATAGCTGTAACTTGTAAAACATGTACCAAAAGCTAGCCATTTCCCTAGGATCACAATGGTCTAAATTAAGAAGTGGATTCGGTATGTCAAGAATAGAAAGATTTTGCAGGAAATAAATCAAATTAAATGAAATCAAATCATTATTTTTTAATAAAACCTAAAAAAGAACAAAAAAATAGCTTTTGTATTAGGTGAGCCAGACAGAAAGAACTGCTTGTATAGATACATAAAAAGAAGATATGGTGTAACTTTTAGGAATCCAAGAACCATTTGTCCCCACCAAGTTTAACGAAGTCACTTTCAGTCAGTAAAAGTTCCTGATTTGATCCGCAAAGAGTCCAATTTTAATTGGAAGCACTCTTCTGCCAGTTCTCTCATAAGCCACTCCACACAGACTTTTCAAGCCATTACAGAGAGAATAAATGGCAATGCTTAGGTACTGCCTTTGAATCTAGGCCCTTCAATTTGGTTTTATTTCCCTCTTTAAAATTAATGATATATTCCACATGTCTGTGGAATAATTGGAACAGAAGTTAAGCAAAGAATATAGCTGTTGCTAACTATTCACCTGCTCTACAGATTCAAACCATCCATCTTCCCATAATTGCTATCATGGTAAACAGTTCTTTAAAAATACCGTGTTGACTTTCACTACTATCAGCTTGCATGACTATATTTATTTCAGCTACTTAGGATGCTGAGTACAGGGCAGCACTGCTCTGGGCCCAGAAAGAGAAGGCTGTTGCTCGTGTTCGGGCAAGCAGGATCAGGCCTGGGAGATTTCCATGCAAAAAACCACAAATGACTCCTTGCCAGGACCTGTTTGAAAAAAGTTCTGTCTGTGCTAAATAATCATTCTGAAAATGCAGCCTTGGTATAATTGTCACATCCATTTTACTGATCAGTCACAAGACCTGTTAGTGCTTTCTCGTGTCAGTGCAATAGAGAATGAAATCTGCCATAAGGCTAAGAAGTCAGGAAAAATGTTTAAACCAGTGCAAAATCCTACATTCCTGAAAAATACTGAGGAAAAGAGAAAATAGTACCTTGTTATGATAGCAGGAAAAATTAACTCGTCTGTGACAAATTATATCCTAGTGTTCAACATGGCACTAACCAAGGCTGTGAAAGCACATAATATAATTACTCTAACACAATGATTAGCCAGTAATTAGCATTGGCCTATCTTACATTAGAATCCCAGCTTTTTGTAATGTGTTTTTATCTTTACCTACATTCATTTAGCACAAAAGCTAAGACATGCACATCATGGCAAATAATTAGGGCATGGATTTCAGCTTAGCACTTTGCAGCAGTGCACTACAGTCCAATAACTGCAGTAGAATTTAATGTATAACATAAGGGCTAATTCACATTATCTATATGCTAATTATTCATTTGTTTCTTTAGAATTTAATTAAAAAGCTAACCATTATATACTGCCATCAGTAGGAAAACCAAGGTTGCTTTGTTCCACGGAACAATGATTTTTGTCATATCTGCAAGATACATCTAAATACACCTGGAAAAGGGCTTATTCCTGCAGATGGAGGGGCACACAAGACAGATTCAGATTTGATTCTATCTGCTGGAATCAGCTACAGCTGCACAGGTAAGTTATTGCACAAAGGCGGTTCTAACACTGTAGCACTACTTTGGACAACAGTGTTGAAAAACCCCTTGTGATACTAAGGGGTGAGAAGAGGAAAATCTCAGTTCCAGATTTTGAAGGGATACAATGCAATGGAGGATAGCAGAGAATCCGTCCCCTTCTTCAGCAGCAATTCCATTATTACCAAGAGAAAAATTCTCATTCTAACAGAGTAAATCTTTGTCTTGGACAAAATATTCTGATTCCATTAGATTTGCAAAATGACTTAAGCACAACTTCAAATTTTAAAGTCATAGGCATGCAGTGTAGTCACAGAATCTGGATATCCCTGCTGTGAAGTCCTTCACCAGTTGTGTATTTCTGTGGGTCCAAAATATTCTGACTGCTTAGGAGTAAGTACCACATGCTGACAGTCAGGCAATCCTATTAAGGCCTGGCGTTGCAAGTCCCTCAGGGTTAAGTCTGCTGCACTACTATTCTGTAGCATCTCAACCTCTGATGCCTCAAAATTTAAGAAAACACAACCAAGAAATGAACTTCCCTCTTATTTATCATAAATAGCATGAAAGACCAACATTGGAGCATCAATGCTTACTGCTGGTGGCAGCACACTTTGTGACCATACACACAGAGCTGAAAGCCTACAGAGATTCTTGTTTGTTGAACTGGCAGAGGATAACACTCGAGCATGGCAATCCCCAAACCTACACACAACACAAACATGCTGTTTTGTGTGAGGGTGGCACATGGTAACTGATATAATCCCACATTACTTACAATGCTTTACAATGCTACAGTGTTTCTATCTGATTTTCAGAGCTCTGCATAAACATTTCTGCTAAGCCAATCAAGCTCCTGACTCAAACACTGTGTTCTTATTCGACTGTTCCTCCCTTCCCTCCTATTCTTCAGTATATGGGTCACAGATGCTCAACTCTTTGTGGTTCTGTTACCCACGTGACTTACTGTAAGCAATGAAACTAAGGATAAAACCTTGGCAGATCCTATTAATACACAAGGTGACAAGAATTTATGACCCAGAAGAGGATCCATCATTTGCTGGCAAGCTCTTTAAAACAGCTCCTAATGTAGCTCCTTTCCAAGAATAGAGTGGTACTGAAAACAAAATCTGTCAATTTGCTTTTCCTGCATTACTTGTGTAAGTTTGAAATACCAGAAGTGTGGCTCCCAAAGCACCACCTCATTGCAGCCACCAGAATAGTTACCTCCCTGTGACAGGACATGAGCATCTGCAGGAAAAAGTCATGTAAGAGATGATAATAGTAACAATAATGAGCTCAGCTATAGAAGATCATTTCTGGCCCACATGCTAAGAGCCATCAAATCACTTATAACTGCTGTAATGTGACTGGAATTTATTTTTGAGGAAGTGTTTTAATATTTGACATTAGGATTTTCTATTATGGTGCTGAAGAAAACAGTCTCAGTGGTAAAAAAATGACACTTCTGATGAGAGTCTTTAATTTCCATTCTGTCTATGTTGTGTTTATCTCCACAAACAGCAGGCACATTGTTCATTCATCCCATGGTACATTCCTATCCAAAACACTTTTTCTTGAATAAAAAAATGCCTGATAAGGGGGAGAAAAAAATTACAGTCTGTTTCCACTATAGCATATTGTTGCCCTTGAAGAAGAATAAACCTCCTTTCCATAACTTTGCCATCAAGCCACCCAAGTCATTACAGGAAAAAAAAATGCTGCCGTTAAGCAGCAAGACTATGTTAACGCTATTACTTAAGAATGTTGCTGGCTTTATTACTTTGCAGGTATCACTAGAAGAAATCAAGCTGTTATCTTGTGTGTATGGCTGCCTCATTTTGTTTTGGAAATGACTAGTGGAAAACATGCAAGATTTCAATCACTTCATTAGGACAAAATATAATGACATTCCAGACAATTATACTGTCTCCAAAACAATTTGAGATGCTCCTGTCCAAATGTTTTCCAGGATTCTACTCATTGTTGCAGAAACCCAAGCTCTTATAATGAGTGTCAATTAAACAAATGGTGAACCAACAGTCTGTCCATCCTATTTGTAAACACTCTGTCCTGATCATACTGGGATAGCACCAAGCAGCTGTGGTATACATTAATATTTCACTCACTTCAGCAGGTAAGCTATAGCTCTGAATTTGGCTCCTGGACTCCATACGCTTTAAAGCACCTTATTTCATGATTAATCACCTTATATCAGTGTTCTAATCCCTCAACTACTTCTACTCTTCACCACTTCTGTGTTCTTTAATTTTCTCTAACAGAGAGAAACTGGTGTGAAAGAGAGATACATTATATATACACACACACTGCTGGGTGGACAAGTACTGAATTATCATGATATGATCACAAAAATCCAACTGATTTTGGACACTTTCTTTGGGTAAATTGAGATACCTAAGATGGAGCTTATCTGTTAGTAGGCAGATATTCTGTCCTTCCAAAAAGCCGGGTGCCTTTGCCAAGTACCTATGAAAGAACAAAAGGAATCCAGATTCCTTAGTCCTTTTTAAAGCCTTGGTTTATGCTTCAGTGGTCACTGTCAAGAGGATCAGCCTGAAAAGTTCTCACTCTCAGATTTCAGCAGTGGGAAGTGTTCTGCACTGTTCTGCTCTCTCTGCAAGGAGGTGGTGAGAAATATCAGCAGTTCCCAAAAAACACATTTGGAAATTATAATCTGGCCCTAGTACAGCTCAGGCACAGCAACATTTCTTGTTGCAGTCCATTTAGCATGACACTGCAAGCTGTAGGAAAACAGGCCTTGGATGTTCATTATCATCGGGATCCAGCTAAAAAATACTTGGAACAGATCCTGAAATAATTACAAGAGTATTTGAATAATATTACAATTAACAGGAACAGGTTGGTGAAGGGTTTCTTTCCTGTTCACCTTTAGAATAAAAGATATGAGTCTCTTCTGAAAAGTAACATCAGCCTCCAAAATCTGCCAAGCAATATTATGAAAAATTAAAACTGAGATTCTCATTCAGACATTATTAAAACAAATACATACATCCCTCTCTGAGGAAGTCACTGCCTCATTCCCAATGGTGACACTTCTCTGGGACATCATTTTTCATCTATCTTGACATCACTCATTGCTTTGAAGATGACTGACATCTGAAATACAGCCCAGTTAATCTTACCAAATTTTACCCTGTCCATTCATTGCACAGCATTATTTAACGAAATCTCAACTTTTTTTAGCAGGACTGCAAAACCATGACTGATGAAATCTTACTGGAGTCTTAGCACTGCAACAGACAGTGGTGAATGCTAAACAGTGAATAGGTGAGGAGGAGAACAGGATCAGGATTTTGTTTTTCAAAGGCCCCGCTCCTGCTTTATTTCCATGCAAGAATGCAGCCACTTAAACAAACTGAGTTTTTCTCACAGTACAGGCTAGAAAGACCTAACATCTTGCTCTGTCAAGCAAGTCATATTGGCATAGTATCTAACAGTGCAGAGAGCACCCTTCACCCTTTTGTAACATCCTATATTGGCTCATAAAATAAAAACAGAAGATGCCAGAACTGGCACTCTCCTTTCTAGTCAGTATTGGAGTGGAGAAAGCAAGCTTTCTGGAGGGAGATACAATTTCCTTTACTTTGTTGGTATTGTATTTTAACATTATAATGATGATTTAGGATTAATTTTTTTAGGCTTTATGATGAGATACTACTGTGATGGTGACAGTGAGCAGTATTGCCACAGGGATTGTGGCAGTAGGTAAAATCTTTTTCTTCCTTGTTTCTCATCATGCTCAGAAATTCACACGTATGGTTCTTGTTGTCAGGACTGTACCTATCCTTTGATGTTCTGAGAGTTAACTAATGAATAATTGTGACCAGGAATTAACCACCAAAACTACAAACAGCATTTGACAAATTGGGAAATTAGAATCATAGAATAGTTAGGGTTGGAAAGGACCTTAAGATCATCTAGTTCCAACCCCCTACCATAAGCAGGGACACCTCACACTAAACCATGCCACCCAAGGCTTCATCCAACCTGGCACACTGCCAG
>NDXB01006392.1:42039-97687 GCA_002631895.1 Agapornis roseicollis | reverse complement strand
CTAAGTCAAAACACAGCTGCTAAAGAGAAGAAAAACTGACTGCAACTGCTGAACCCAGGACACTTAGCAAATATGAATTTACATATCCATGACAGGTCATATTCTAGGGATTCAAAGGAAAGTGGAAGCTTGTTTTCAAGTACAGATTCACTTTGGCTTTTCATTTACCAGCTATTCCAGGATTCAGAGACTTCCTTACTTTTATTTGTTTAGAGACACTCTTATCAATGATTCAGGGCTTTCACCACTTGCCTGTTCACTTATATTTCATTTGTACAGAACTCTGCCATTTCCCACACAGCCCATAAATGATACCAGCTGTTTTGTCTGAGGCTGTGCCCTCTCCACTGTCTTTCCTCTTCTTAAGCTCTCATTCAGTAAAAATGGATTTTAAACTGTACATTTAAACTTTGCTTATGTTGCCAACAGAAGTTCATTATTATTTATGAACTTATAACTCTATAGCTTCACCTCAGATAATAATTCAACTTCTTAGGTTTTCTAATGCTGTTTTTGTATAATTTATTGCAGTCTTGATATTATTTTACCATTAAAATACAATATTGCTCCCTACCTTGATTATAATGATTTATGTTTTTAAAGCTGCCTGTCTAAGACTTGGAAAGACACGAGCAGAGAAACAAAATGCTTTATAGCTCTTTATGATTATCAGGAGTTTATGCCAAGGAAATTCAGTAGAATTTCCTTTAAGGAGATCTTCCTGTTTATGATTTGCAGGTTAGCTGTTGATGTAATCAGTTTTTGTTCCTCCAGTGTTCCAGAAGATACAGGAACCAGTACATGTCATTTCTGCTCTTGAAGGAATTTATGACCCCTTCAAGCTCTTGTCTGCTATATATTACTTCTTTGTCCACTTGGGAGAAAATCAGCTACCCAGCTTCATGCCATGATAACTGTCTCACTGTAGGTAGCATATGTAACTGCCTTTCCTCCCCAGGCCTGGTTTAGAATTTGGGCAAGACTAATAAGGATATATCCCACATACCCTACATGGTCTTACCATGGTATTGCCAGAGAGTACTGCTTTAGCTAATGGCCTCTGAGGGTTTGCAGTATAAAACCTGCTCACAGAGGTTGATGAGCTCCTGGTACCTACATTTTGCAGCTTTATAGATATCAAAAGCTGGGCTGGGGTCCATCCCTGGGCAATTGTTTTACCTGATCTTTTAGTCTGAGTCTTAAGACTGGTGCCAGCCCTCATCTGTGACCTTGTGTTACTGTATTTGGTATTTTCTTTCATCTGTCTGCAGTTATGGTTTTATAGCAGCTTCTGGAAAGCCAGAGTTTCAGCATGAGGACTTTTTTTTACAATCTGTGCAGCAGTGCATCCCTAGTCTATCAGGAAATGTGTGTTTATAGTCAGAAAAGTGCATTCACCATTCTTAATTCTTTTCAACCTGAGTAGTTGTGCTGAAACATTTTGGGAGGATCTTCTCACCTGCTGTAGCCGTGGCACTGCTTTTCTTGGCATTTTTGCTCCATTTTCTTCTTGTTGTGACACAACACTCCTGAGCTTGGAACAGGTGATTCGTGAATATCAACCAGCAGTCTTGGCACCCCTGCCCTCTAAGGCTCTATCCTATGGGACCCTACTGAACAGGTTCCTGAAGAGGTACTGAGCATGAGCTGGCAGTGTGCGCTCACAGCGCAGAAAGCCAACTTCATCCTGGGCTGCGTCAAAAAGAGTGTGACCAGCAGGTCAAAGGAGGTGATCCTGCTCCTCTACTTTGCTCTACTGAGACCTCATTTGGAGTATTGTGTGCAGTTCTCGTGTCCTCAACATAAAAAGGACATGGAGCTGTTGGAACAAGTCCAGAGGAGGGCCACGAGGATGATCAGGGGACTGAAGCACCTCCTGTATGAAGACAGACTGAGAAAGTTGGGTCTGTTGAGCCTGGGGAAGAGAAGGCTGCGTGGAGACCTCCTAGCAGCCTTTCAGTGTCTGAACGGGGGCTATAGAGATGCTGGGAATGGACTCTTCATTCACTGTAATGATAGGACAAGGGGTAATGTGTTAAAACTTAAACAGGGGAGGTTTAGATTGGATATAAGGAAGGAGTTATTTACTGTAAGGGTGGTGAGGCACTGGACTAGGTTGCCCAGGGAAGTTGTGAATGTTTCATCCCTGGCAGTGTTCAAGTCCAGGTTAAACAGAGCCTCAGGTGACATGGTTTAGTGTGAGGTGTCCCTGCTTATGGCAGGGGGGTTGGAACTAGATGATCTTAAGGTCCTTTCCAACCCTAACTATTCTATGATTCTATGATTCTTTCTGTCACAGTTCTGTCAATGGTACAGTAAATATCAAGGCCCAGGTGGGACAGAAAGCTGTGGTTGGAAAATGTGTATGCAGTTACCAGGACCATCTCTTTCACCACATATAGTGCCAGTGGCATGTCCAGAGGACTTGCTGCTCCCTGTCTGGAGTACATGGTCCACTATTTACTCTGAAAGAAGAGAGAATGATGTCCTGCATGGAAAGAACTGTTCTGACATTACATTAGGCAGCTGAACCGTTTTACCATTTCTTGTGTTTTTATCTCTATATGAAAGGAAACAGCCACAGAAATGAAATGAAACAGTATGAACTTGCAGGACACAGTGTGCAGGACTCAGGGTTTTCTGAGACTGCTGTGTGTGATAACATCATATAAGATCTGGTTAGAGTTAAGTATCCAGTCAATAACCTGTCCTGTTATTAATCATCAAATAACAGGACTTCTCTCTGCTGCATGTGGAAAGCATATTACATTTTTACTGTCTTTCTGTGGTCCAAGTCCTCCATAATTTGTAATGCATGCCAGCCCAACCACTGTTTGCAATCTAGGGCACCTGGAAGCCTTCCTGATGGAGTTTCTGCTCCATAGGTTTTGAAGAGTGAATCAAAATGTCCTGCTAGTGACCCAGCTGACTTCTGACCCGTAACACAATGAACACCTCCTGCCATTCGCCCTACTTAAAGATGGGAGGGAAGGCAAGGCACTTTCCTCAGCTATGGCAAAATTACACTGATCAGAGCTTGAGCAAGTGTAATGCAGAGGTCCAAGACAGGCACTCAGCACCATCTCAATTGCTGTTGAGATTAAGATACTTCTTCAAATCCAGAGGATATGAATGTAAATGAGGATTTATTATCTGGGATGCCTTCTAAAAATAAAAATTGTATAATAACAATAAATTACAAGCAGCAGGGTCTTCTAAAACTACTCATCTAATTTTACAAAAGAGCTAACTTGATTTTCATGTACCTTTTTAACTAGCAGGGGTTTTTTTTTAAAAAAAAAAACAAACAAACATTAAAATAGTTTATTGGAAGGGATATGAAAGGTTTCATACCATGAAAAGCAAATAATATAATCTGTGTACAAAAGGAGAGTAATGTCATTTTATATTCTTCAGAATTTTTATAAATGCAGGGATTCGCTTCCCTGTGCATTTGGAAAACGTAGTGTATGGGACTGATAAAATTAACAAGTCTGCAACAAATGAAACCAAGTAACAGCTATACAAAATCTTACGCTTGTCTGCTAGACTTGACAGTTCATGCTTCGCAGTGGCTCAACTGACACCACCAAGGAAGCTTAAAAACTAGGCTGTCATACCACGCAGAGAGAAGTTTTATTCATTAAAGGTCTGTAAAGAAGGAGCATTTGTAACAGGTCTGCTTTGTTCAAGGTGTTTGATTGGCAGTGTTTGGCTTGTGTTCATAGCAATAAAAACCCTTTTATTTCAGTGCATCATATTTCATTAATACTATGTATAAAATATTTCCTAAAATACCGTGATAAAATATATGGTGTGCAAGAATACATTTTATTACAAAAATACCCTATTAAACAGACATTTCTTTGGAATTTGTATCTCATTTATATTTTTAAAATTTTTTTTTTCTTTTTTTTCTTTTTCCTTTTTCCCTATTTGAGCAATAAAAGGAGAACATTGCATTTTAGCACACTTGTATAGCAATATTTTATCTTAGAAATGGCCTGACTATATTCCAGCAACACACTTCTGCAAGAGATTTTATGATTTTAAATTCAGGTCTCCAGGTGAATGTAGTGAAAAGACTGATTTAGTGAGATTGTTAATTTAAAATGGCTGCTTAAAGTGTCTTTTAGGAGCAGCTAGGAATCTAAGGTGTGTTTAAGTTTCAGATTTGCTTTCTTAGACTGTAAGCAGGGAATTAATTCTTTTTTACTATTAATTCTTCACTAACAATTAGTACATGCCAGACCATTATATTGTATAGACATATGTAGAATCCAAGTGAGGCCCTAGCAACTATATAATACTGAAAAAATCTTGTGACTTATTTAAAGTATGGCCCTTATCTAAGGTTGCTGTTGGACATAGACTACATCATTTTCATGCACAGTAGTAAGGATGGCTCCCTAATTTCGCTGAACTGATGATGTTATTAATGGCCTGTATCCCATTTTACCTTTTCTTATTATGTAGGAGCATGAATTTCATAAACTGCAAACTGCCCTGCTGGAGAAAGGCCTCAAGACATTTGTTTAACTGCATGAATTTTCCTCCCAGGGGAAAAATGGGATCCAGCAATGACTCCCATGCCTACCCAATGTGAGAAATCACACCTGTTCATCAGCCAGCCATCCCCATTTCTTTAGCAAAAACTGTTTCCCTCAAAACCTGAGATAAGGAAAAAAGTGGTGTCCAGGAAAGGACAAGTGGATTTTCTTCTCATTTGGCCTCTTTCTCCTGGCTCTCAGCAGTATTAGGAGTCACAACAGCAGTGTCCTCCACAAAGTCACAGTCAGATGTCTAGTAGTCAAACCCATACTTTGATTTTGGATAGCACAGTCTGTTGAGGAACATTGTTAGGTATTAGATTTCAGCTTCAGGTGTTTAATTAAATGTCTTTCGGTCCCAACAACCCATATCTAACTCATACTTGAGATGCTGTTCATGGTCCTTCCCTGATGGTCAAGCCATGTAGAAGTCTCTGCAACCTTTGTTTCAGAATAGCTGAATCTTTTTGAGCAAAATACACTTATAATTTGAAACAAAAAAAAGCACCAACCTCATTTCCATCATAGTTACATTGACTGGGTAAGTATGTAGTCTTAGAAAACTTCCTACGTCTTTCTTCTCTTCAGAGAGGCATACTCCACCACCACCATCCATTTCTGATTTGCTATTAGAGCTCAGTTCAGTAAGATTTTGACTGCACATTAACAGCTCCATAATAAATGGAACTGCTAGGATAGACAATTGCTTACAAATTTATGTGAGCTACAGGTATGGCACTTACACTTGTTCTAGTACAAAGGCAGGATTTCCTGTGTGCATGAGCGATTGCTGGAATTTACAAAGTGCCATTTGTGCATGAATGAAACAAGTGTTAAAGTTTGTGAAGAGCTATGCTAACCAGCCAAAATTGGACAGTTCATCCAATTTTACTATATAGTAATCCTTTCAAATCCATGATCATGCAAAGGCATATAACATTATAGCCTTCATTTTTAAATTTAATACAAAAAGTGCAACTCAGAAGGTATTTTTCATCACTTAAAAAGCAAAAAAAAAGATGGTTTGCCCTTCAGAATTCTGTTCTTTTTTTCCTTTTTAAGAAACATCCTGATACAGATACAGTTTCAGAAAACTAGAAGAGAAAACTTGAAATTCTTTTCATTTCTCAATTTATGCAGAAAAGAAGCTTTTCAGATAGATAACTTTTAACATCTCTAATAGAAGACAGCAGAGTAGTTTATTAATGCAAACGCAAAGCATTAAATTCTGCAAATGTATTTACCCAAATATGTAATAATCCTATTTTCCATTTTTCCTCCTATATTTCATGGATTCAGATACGGTAAGATTAATATAAAGTGCTATGTAGCAAGAAATATGGAGTTGGGTGTAGAATGTCTTCCTAAGGAATCGTCTCCTTGAAGGAGTATATAGTCAGTAATAAATCAACATGCTGCAGGGTTACTTGAAGCAGATGAATTTCCATCCTAGAATATAGACTTTTTTATTTAAATAAAATAGCTGATTTAAAGGAAGAATGTAAAACTTGAAGTAATAGCTAAGTCATCCCATCCCCGCGGGAAATTTAGATGTACCTGGATACATTAAGAGTTCCAGCAATGATTTTTTTATCCCCTCAAAGCCACTGCAATTTAAGATACGCTCTTGGAAGTCCCAAATGAGGTATTACTTCCTACCAGCATATTTGTCTTGAGAACTGGTAAAAGCCTGTCCTCACTGTTGTCAATAACACATTTCCTTCCAACTCCAGTATGGCCAATGTTCTCTTGTGGCTGCTCTGATAAGAACCTTAAGTCTTAACAATTTATACATTTCCATAAGGATCATAACAAAATTGCAGGGGCAGGGATGTGGCATTGCTGAAGATGTACATGGGAGCCATAGGAGCAGAAGCCATAAAGAGCCCGTGTATTACATTCCACATAAGGAATCACAGGATTAGTCCTCAGATTTTAAGATATCACTTAACAAATGTGAAATCACTATGTATGTTCTGACTGTCCTCCATGTTACACTGGTTAATAGAAACGTTTATCTTCTGCCTTTATTAAGTGGCAAATGGGATTTTAAATACCAGCCCTAGGTAGCTTGTAGGTGACCTTTGAAGCAGGAATAATAATCTTAAACTACAGGAAGGCATAAAGCATCTTCCAAAATAGGTCTCATGCTTGTCTCAAAATTAGTGATCACTGCTATGAAAACTGCTGGTAGCATATTGTGTCCCAGTGCAGCAAACCTTCAGGAAATTTATGGGCTCTTCAAAATGGGACTTCAACAGAACAGCTCATATTTGCTGAAAGTATGCATTCTGTTCATAAAAGATGCTGCCATAAACTGTTGTTACATTAAAAGTGGGTTTGATTGGTGTAGTGAACCTAAAATATCTTCTTGCCTTTCCATAGTTAATAAATCATTTCAGCCAATTCACTTAACATTTACTTGGTCAACAGGGCATATGCACCCAAGAAAGAGGACTTGGCAGCAGAGTGAAAACATGCTAACCGCTGCCAAGAGCCTTTCTGAATATCCATGCCAGTACAGGCAGGCAGAGCCAACCTCTCCATCCCTCCTTGTTGATATGTATGGCTGCCTCATGCAACATGCATTCAAATGCCACTGCAGGGTACAGCTGGGAGTGACATTCAGGATATAATCCCTTCATAGGTCAGATTCAAGGGTTGTAGATAGATTCTTTGTACTGTCCACTCTCCATTCATCTCCAGGTGTCCCATCTCTTGCTGGGCCTAAAAGAAAAAAGGTGGTAGAAAACCAGGAAACTGTAGAAATGTGGGAGGTTCTTTTAAAGAAAATAAAAATTCAACCTTGAGTTCTCTCATCATGCACCATTTTCAGCCTATGATACTTTTGTCTTTCTATATTGACTGAAAATGGACAGCAGCTACAGATGCAACCAGCATGATCATTTCCATGTGTGCTATTGTCCTTTTTCACAGCCAGCAGAGATTATAAAAAACCTTAACACACAGAGTCCCACCAGAATTAATCCCTGAAGGAAGAAAGGGTTTTCAGAAATCTCTGTCACATCAATTTTTCACTAAGGCAAACAGAAGTAGACAAGTAAGGATTTTTCAAATAAAGTTTTATTTATTTCACCCTGCTGGATTCAGTATACAACACTAGGAAAAAAAATGTGCCCAGAATTGCAATGTTCAATGAAGTTTAAATCAAATGATGCTAAAAACGGGTTGCCTCTCAGGTGCCTGGGCCATGCTGTCTAGCTTTAGCTTTGAGTGTAAGCAGTATCAATGAAATTCTTTCTAAATTGACCCTGATTTTATGTTCCACTGAATGTAAAATATGCAGAAAGTTTCCTGGTAAAATCTCTTCTCATCAAATTTCCTCCAAGGCTTTGCAGTTCTACAAGGAATAGGCTGTGTAATAGAAAGATCTGTAGCGTAAGGAGAGGAGGATGAAAGTGACGTCTCTGAGTTCCAGAAGTCCCAGCTGCTCACTGGGATTCTCAGAAGAGATAAGAATTTATTTCAGGTGTATGTATAGCCTCCCACTAAAAACCTGGAAAATATTACCTTCTACGTGAAGCTCTCTCCAAGGCAAAGTACTTTTGCATAGACATTACTGGCCTTATGCAGTCTTCCTCCATTAGCTACCAGCTAATACCTCTGTCTCAGACCCACAATGTTTTTCAGCTGCCATTGCTCAGACTAGCTTTAGTTGAAGAGTCTCTATCCATAGAGATATTCAAAGCCTGAATGAACATGGTCCTGGGCAACCTGCTTTGGCTGCCCCAGCTTGAGCAGAGGGATTAGACTAGATGATCTCCAGAGGTCCTTTCCAGCCTCAACAATTCTGTAATGAATCCTTCAACCACAAAGCTGAGTTTCAAGCCAAGACAAAGAAGTGAGAGACTCAGTGTTAGTCTTATGATGAAAAAGGAAATGGTAAAGGCATTTGGTTTGAGTGTTACGAGGACATATTTTTTTATATAAATGCAGGCTCCAGCATCATACTACTGCTCTCTACAACAGCAGCCATTCACTGCAGCCATTTTTAAAACATAATCTCATTTAACACACCACCCCTATGTTTATCAGCCATCTGAAAAGCCTAAATTGAGTGAGAAGACTTCATCATCAAATTAGACTTTTTGTGAAACCAGCTACATTATGGACCATTTAATCTTATTATTCAGCTCAAAATGTGCTTTGCAGTCATGGAAGGCTGTCTTAATTTTTAAGGATTCCTTCAACATAGGTTTTACTAGATGTCTTAATTTTTTTCTTTTTCTAAAACAAAATAAAAATCTGTCATATACAACTTTAACAAGGTTTACCCCACCAGAGATGCGAAATGGACAAAAGAAAACAAGACACACTGGCAGCTGTAATTTAGGTATTGGCAGGAGTGAGAAACCTGCTTTTCCATCATATCTGATTGCCCATTCTGGGCCCGATTCTTGCAGTGCTCGCTTTCAAAGGGAGCCCTTCTTGCATAAATCCAAGTCTTATATAACTACAGCTTCCAAATAGTGTACATTAGTACCACCTAGACAGTATGTTTTTATAAAAGGAGTGTTGTCATCTAGTGGCTAGAAGACAAGTCACATGAGACAATAACAACTAAGGAAGCCAGGTTTTTAGATGCTAACTGGTATAAATTGGCTCAGGCCGTCTGAAAAATCTGGCCCAAAATGGTCCATCAGAGGTTCCCAGAAAATAGGGAAGGTCTGCTCGTCTGTTTGTCAGAACCCTAAACTATTCAATAGCTGCATCTATCAGAGAGGATAACACTTGTTTCAAATTACTAGGTTGGGTTTGGTTTTCATCTGTAGTTCAGTTATTAGCAGAGAGGAAGTGTGAACACTTTTCTACCTCTTCACACTTATGGAATACTCTGGATCAAAACACACCATTAGTCTGAGGCAGAACTCATGTCAGACTTATGTTCAAAGCTTAGGAGCACAACATGGGCCTTTAAGAGTAATCTTGTGAAAAACTGGTAAACATACACTGTGTTATCATTGTTCCCATACAGATAAGGTACTATTTCTTCTTTCAGTAATACTAGAGAAACAAGGTATGACCTGTTACTTGGATCAGTACTTTCAAAGGATTATATGTCATTAAGTAGAAAAATATTTTCATTATTTTGAAATGGTTGGCATTAAGTGCAAGTTATGCTGGTGCGTTGCTGATCAGTCAGATTCATTATGAAAATGCATTACTACTTAATTACCTGCTGACTGTCCAATCCAGTACTTTTGGGCATTACGTGCCCATTGAATGGGCATGGGAATGCTTTCACTGTGGTTCATAGGTTTTCTCATATTACTGAATGCAATTTACATATATATTGCCCACCCATTAGTAGAACCTGAAATTCACACCTTCAGTCAGACCTGCACTCTTGTGCCAGAATAGCTATTGAATGAAGGGAAATGGCTTAAATTGTTCACACAATCAGAATTTAATGCAATAAAGCACCTATAATATTAAAATTAGAAAATCAGACTGTAAAAGAAATGACATCCAACACTTTGATTTATTGGTTAGGAGATGAGGCAAAATAAACATAACAAATCATAAATCACAAGTCTGTCTTTCAAGAAGATCAGCATGAAGACTCATGGGGCAAAAACATTTTCAGCCTGTATTGATCAACCCATACAAACACCCAGGTTCTTTTAGGATCCTTACTTTTCCTTGACAAACCAATCTATTTATGGCCAGGTTCCTGACATAAAAGACCGAGCATAGAAAAGAGAGTGTTAAGATCATCACATCCACACCACCAGCAAGGGCATTTTCTGCCCCCTGCATCATCCTTGTACAGTCAAAGAATACTCACCCAGCTGTAGAAACAGATGGAAATGTGCACACAGACACCAAGGACAAACAAACTGTTTCTTGCTCAAGTGATTTGGTTTCTTCTTACAAGTGCAAAATGTCTGAGGAGCAATTACACTGGAAATTTTTGCTTATCAAAAAAATACAAAAAAGAAACAAATCCACCACTGGTGATCCTTGGAACAGCTGGTGGTTTCTACCAGTTAGTCCCAAGTGGCAAGCAGTCACAATTTGTGACTAGTCTTGTCTTCAAACATCTCAGGGCAACCAAAACGCGACAGGATGACAGATAGTCCTTTCAATAGATACTGACAAACAAATTAGTGCAAAGATGCTTTTCATAGCATACCAGATGTGTTGAGTTCTATCATATGGAACAAGGAATGAAAAACTGTCTATGCCCCATCTGTGGTTTTTCAGTAATCACTGATGCACTTCTTGTGAAGTATAAGGTACAGGAAACATTTGGACTGTGTTTTACATGTGAAATAAATGGAAAACTCCAGGTCTTGGCCTTATCATCAGTGTCTAAAGCTCTTACATTAGCACAAATACCTTAAATGCTTGGAAGAGAGACGTTCAGGAGTTATTGTCCTGGCCATTAATTGGAAAATTATGCAAACACCAAAAGAAAGGTTTATGCAAATCGGAACAGACTGCAGAAATGCACTTTGCCTCTGATCGCATGCAGGTCTTCCAGCTGGTCATAAAAAAGCAATAAGTTAAAGAATTGCTATTAGGATTTCCATCATTTCCTCTCGTGGGGCTTATCTGTCCTCAGACTGTTAACCCAGATTTAATTCAAAAGGGTGCAATTGCAGCTGCAAGAACAGTGTTAAAATGGAAACAATGAGAAGTCAGTGCTCTCAGCAGGTGATTGAAAAGCGCAGGGCACTGCAGCACATGCATTTGTAGCCCACTGTAAATGAAACCAGTATTTCTTAGGAAAAAAAGGCCCATTGTGAGGGTTGTCCTTCCATTCAGGACAAAAAGGTGCTGGATTGGAGTAGAAGCACAAGGTGAGGGGAGAGGTACAATAATGTACACAAATGTCCATAATGAAAGAGTGCAAATAAAAGGTGCAATAAGTCTGATCTGGAGTGTCTGTGTAGGGATGAGTTTTACCCACTTCGAGCTCTTTTACCTTAGGCTGAAATGTTGCATGTTTTCCTTACAATTTCCTTCCAGAAAATCATTTCCTAACAGCTTACAACTAGGGAACTCACTTTTGACTCCCAATGTTATCTTCTGTGCCCTGACCGAAATGGTCCCTCTCCACATCAGTGGCAGACCTCACATAGGCATGTGAGAGTACATAGCTACCCCACATCCCACCACAGATGAGTCCCTGGCTGCAGGATCTCCTGTCAGCACTGAGGATTGTGTTGCAGCAACCACTTGTCCTGCCTTTGCCCATACCCAGGGCACTCCAGGAGGTAGCTATGCCAGGAAGACAAGCAACCAAGTCTTGTGGCTCATTAGCATCCTCTTTGCAGTAAGTCCAGGACACCCAAGGACCTCTTTTTTCACTGTCTGCATTGCCTGTGGCTGCTGATACATGTTCACCCTTTCCTCTGCAGCCACTCTCAGCCCTGCAAGACTTTCAAGCTCCTGCCTGTCTCCCACCATGAGACTCAGTCTCCCTTCTTGTCAATGCCCTTTCTTTCTCCTGCTCTATTGCACAAGCCCCTGATTAATTCACGAGAAATAACCTACTACTTTGAAAAACCCATTTTGCTTTCTCTTTCCTTTTTGGTTGGTTAGACAATTATTAATCCACCTCCTTTCATAAAATAGCCACAGCCATAATAACAAAGTCAAAATATGATTTCCCCATAATATAGTATAATCTCTTCCTTTTCTTTATTCCTTGCAGATGGTACACCTCTTAGCATAAACAGCATGTTAACGTACTGATTCCAGATGCATAAAATATGTACAAAGCTTCACATTTTCTCTCTCTCTCTCCTCTGGAGTGCATGTGTGTATATATATATATTATCCTCGTCATTTAATTTTCCAAGCTTTCCATTTTGATTTCTCTTTTAGGACCACACAGACTTGTCATAATCCATCTAGGATTTTATTCTTCATCATACAAAAATGTTGCTTGAAGGCCAGTTTTTACTTGGCATTAAAAGACTGAAGATCAGCCTAAATCAGAGTTTTATAAACCTCTTATAATAAAATCCCTTCAGTTGTAAATGTGTTGTCTCAATAATTAGATAAATATACCAGACCACTTGTTACCAGTCTAACCCAGGAACTAATTACATTATTCCTTGTGACTGCATATGATGCACCAATTCACCATCAAATAAGAGGCTACAGTATCTTTTTATCTTCTTCTGACACTGTTGTAAATAACTCTAGCTCTAAAAAGCAGTTACAGCAAAGGGTCTATTTGAATTAAAAGGCATTTAAACAAAGAAATTATGAATATGTTTGTGGACTAAAGGATAAACTGGATGTATTTTGCATTGGTAAGTGAGGGGGGTTAAAATTCTCATTTGATCATTTACAGAAAGCTTCCAACTTGATTGTGAAATGTTTTCTCTTGTGCTTAAATTTCATGCCACAGATTATTAAAAATTGACTTTGCAGTATTTATTTTACTTATCTACCCCAGCCAGGCTGTGCTTAACCATAGATTTTGTGAATTATTAAATTTTAAAAGCAATTTTTGTTGGATTTTATACACCAGTTCCATCTGGAGGGATGTGCACCTCCAGTCCTACCCCAAAGCTGAAGCACTTTGATTCATCTTTAATCTGAACAGTTTTAAAAATGCATGTTCCTAGATGTAAGACATGATAGTCTCCAGTGTAATGCTTAACTAACTGCTTATTAGTTTTAACATTTAAAATATGATGGAAAATAACTAGTTTCAATAGGTTATCTGAGCCATTACAATACTTAACATAATTCATTCTGTCAGATAACAAGAACTATTTTCAAACATAATGAGAAGCTAAAAAAGGTCACTGTGCCTACAAACACATATACATCACTATTAATTTAACAGTACTGAGGCCGAACACATGCGTTCTTAGTGCAAATCTCCTTAACTGAAGCTACTTGCTGCTAGAAAAAGGAAGGCAACTGAATAAATCTTCAGTATTCATATTAAAGCTAGGCCCAAGTTACAAAACTTACATCTAAGTCAGGAATCAGACTGGTACTAGAATCAGACTACATTTACCTAAAAAAGCCTGAATTATCCAATTAATGTGTAAGCTCTAAAGTTTAAAAAAAGATCTTAATTTCCCTGTTGAAGTTAAGGGCAAAGCTGGGGGGTTGTGTGTAAATTTTGGTGCCCTCCTTTTGGGTTATGATTACGACTTAAAAAAGAAATATCAACACTTTTTCAGGATATTCTTAGACTTCTGCAAACTGATCCGCTATGTGAAGGTGGGAAATTTGAAATGCTAGTGTTGAAAATTGGACCTGTTTTAAAAATGTTGTTCCTGCCACTGCCTAGAGGACAACAGCAGCAGATCTCCTCAATGCCGTATGCATTAAATGTAAATACAGATTTGTGATTTACTTGGGTTTTGCTGGTACATTGGTCTCAATGACTTTGTGAAGAATTTTGCTTTCAAGTGTGGCATTTCCTAAGTCATACAGGTATGGCAACAGAAAGAAGCAACAACTCATATGCAGTAAATAGATTGTGTAAAATAATTGCCAAATGGCTTGTAAGCAAAATGACTAAAAACCACTCCACATACAAACCTCTGTTCTAACTACACCCATAAAACCAGACCAAAATGCTAAGGCCCAGAGGTGCTCCATATTGTAATTAATGCCAGATTTCAAGGGGAAATTATTTTAATTATACAGAGCACTGGCAAGATTAGTACATTCAGTGTTGACCTCATTGGGTTTTGTTTGTTTGTTTTCTTGTTGATTGCAAAATTGATGTAATTATTTCCATGAGGACTTTTTATTTTGATGCCTTTTTTGTGTGCCATGGAGCAAACAGCAAATCCCTGTCATCCCACTGAGCAGCCTGTGAGAATAGGGCAGCATGTAAGAAAGAGGAAAGCACAGAAGGAAGCCTTTTTTTCTGGTTCTAAATTACTTAGGGAGAAGCTATTTTGTTGTATTTTTTTGTTCTTCAAATAATACTTTAAAGCAAACCTTCAAAAGGAAAATCAACCTTGTGAGCCAGGAAATCATATTCTTCTGATGGGCTTATAGGCAATATCTGGGATAGTTGTGCATCTTAAATCAAAATGGGATGTCTTTCTAATCATATATTCTGTGCTGTTCTTGTTTCCCTTCTACAAGCCTACTCATAACAGCCTTAACCTGTGAGTCTGCCAAGCCTTGCTTTTTAAGGCTTTCCTTTGGACACTGAGAACCCTGTTTCAAACATGAGTATCTTTGCCAGATGCCAAGAACTCTGGGGTGTTGGTGGGTTCTGTATGTGTTCAGGTGTTTGGAGGATATAATTTACAAACTCTGTGCCTCTGCTTGGAAAACCACAAAGGTTCCTGTAAATATATGTGTGTAGGCATGCAAAGGTGATGTGTATGTACACTCTCTCATAGACATTGTCCATATTAGAGCTCCAAAGTTGTCCAGTCCACAAGAGTTGATAATCATTGTTGTCATATGCTAAAATTCTTCTGGACGACCTTGGCTCTTTCTTATAGATGGGAGGCAGCTTACAGAAGAGATTTTCCAAACTGCAGAGGACTGCATGAATACCAGTTAAAATTGAAGATATGCAGCATGGATTTAAAAATTTCAGAACATCTTTTTTCCAGCTTTTTCTGAGTCACACCTTGAAACCAGCTTACAGTATTTTTTCATTGACAACAGTGTACATTGAAAGGACAAATCTACACAAAGGGCTATAGATAGTAGCATTGAAATTAGAATGTTACAGAAAAGACTTTGTCAGCAAAGTCCTCAAAATGACAGTGCCGAATGGCCTTCCTCTACACTTAAAAATACATGAGCTTAATTTAGGTCAGATATCTTTATTTTCTTTTAATTATGGCACATGATATAATAGAATTGTTTAGACCGGAAAAGACCTTTAAGACACCAGGTCCAGCCCTTAAATCAGCACTGCCAAGCCCACCACTAAATGATGTCCCTAAGTGCCACATGTACTTTTAAATACCTCCAGGGATGGTGACACAACCTGTTCCAATGCTTGACAACCCTTTCAGTGAAGAAATTTTTCCATATATCCAATCTCAACCTTCACTGGCACAGCTTGAGGCTGTTTCCTCTTATTCTATAGCTTCTTATTTGTCAGAAAAGACCAGCCTCTACCTCACTACAACCTTCTTATTAAGTAGATGATAAGGTTATCCCCGAGCCTCTTTTACTCCAGGCTAAACAGCCCCAGTTCCCTCAGCCATTCCTCATAAGACTTGTGCTCTAGACCCTTCACCAGTTTTGTTGCCCTTCTCTAAGACACACTCTAGTGACTCAATATTCTTCTTGTAGTGAGGGGCCCAGAACTGAATACAGTATTCTAGGTGTCACCTCACCAATGCCCAGTAGAGGGGGATGATCACTTCCCTGGTCTTGCTGGCCACCCTATTTCTGATGCAAGCCAGGGCACACTGCTGGCTCATGTTCAGCCATAATAATAACGTTATCACAAGGAGTCATAAGAAGACATTTTGGGTTATGCACAGTCCAAGTAAGCGTTTGTTGTTTATGAGAGGCTGAAAGCATCTGGGTGAGACCCCTGTGTGGACACTAAACCCACTAAATATTCTGATCTGTAGCGTATGTTTTTCTAAGTTGTCAGAAGCAAAAATGGCCCCAAGAGGTACCTAGGACTTCACTGAGATCATACATGGAGCTATGGCAAATGACACACATTTGTGAACTCTGTTCTGAAGTCACCTTTGCCTTCAGATATGTTATTAGCAGTCAGATTTCTTCTGCAGCTCATTCCTAAAAGCTGTGCTAACTAACCTTAAAAACAGCACCTTTGTTCCATAGGGGCCTCTGCAGATGAATGCAGTGTTAATTCTGCACTAATCCACCAGTCTTAACAACCTAGCTGTGGGAATTGTTACAAGTCAAGACAGTCAGAAATGGGCTTCATCTCATCTAACCAAGCATCAAGATGCCCAGATGAAAGACAGTGGGGCAGTCAAGGGATTTGTTATGGTTTAGTCTCGAGAAGCTCTTTTTATTCATTCTTATTCATCAGGAGCAAAAATTACATCTCATTTTAGAAGGTAAAAACTGTAGGGTATTGCCATAATTTACCCAGTGGATTCAAACTAGTTTCTAAAGAGGGCCTACAAGCAAGCTGGAAAGGGACTTTTTACAAGCACATGTAGTGATAGGACAAGGACAAATGGCTTCAAACTGAAGAGGGAAGATGGAGATTAAATGTCAGGAAATTCTTTACTGTGAGGGTTGTGAGTCTCTAGAGCAGATTGCCCAGGGAATTCATGGATGCTCCATTCCTGGCAGTGTTCAAGGCCAAGTTGGATGGGGCTCTGAACAACCTAGTCTAGTGGGAGGTGTCCCTACCCATGGCAGGGTGGGTGGAATAGATGGTCTTTAAGGTCCATTCTAACTCTAACCATTCTATGATTCTAAATGTAGTCTTGTAGTACAGAGCTCCAGATCTCTTCAGCAGCATCCTGATTATAGATATGCCTAGAGAAATATGCATTTATTTTAAAATAGATATTTATTGTACTTATTTTTTGATGAAGAATTCTGCAAGCTAGCATTTTATTTATTCTTAGTTTATAAAGAGACTTAGAAGTGAGGTTTACATTTTGAACATGCTTGGGTTAAAAAGAATCATGAAAATGTTCCTTTTCAACTTATTTTGTGTGTGTGCAAATCACTCCATCATTGTTTCCATTTCTGTCAGAACACTAAGCATATCTGTTAAGAGTCAACAGACAGTGACCCTTGTTATATGACTGAGAAATAGCTTTTGGTAACCTTATCGGGTGACTGAAGACAGATTATAGTAGAGATTTGCAAAGCAGTTCAGGGGACTTCAGAGATCAGTCATCTGCAAAAGCACTGGAAAACTGCAGTTTGCCTTAGGTGCCTGGTTACACAGCATGAGTAGTGAACAGTCAAAATAAATAGTTTGCATAGGATGAAATATGTTTACAGAGAGTATTTGAGCAAATTCTACTGACAAGTACATTTAGAAAAATAAAAGTCTGATACAAACAGAAAAACTATTGAGCAAATCAGGTACAAATCACTCTCTCAGCAGTGGACACAAGCTAGACAGATCCTGAACTCTAAACATATTGATGACACAGACTTCGATCTGCAGCCTAAAGCACCTTACAGTATCAAGGCTATATGGAACATGACTTTATGTTCCTGTTGTCCCTTTGCAGGGAAGATATGGCTTTTTTTGTCCATTTCATTTTGAATTGAACAAATTCATGTTTTGCTAGTAAGTCATTTGTGGAAGTCGCAGAGGTTACATTGCAGCTCTGAAGTTTTGTCACTCAGGGACAAGGAAACAAAGGGTAGGATGTTTTACATTCAAATCATCAACACTAGACAATTACATTTATCCTGAAAACTGTCTATAAAATCTGGAAGCGGAATATTGGAAACGGACTTTCTCCTATAAAATTCTGTTCAATAGAGATTTACTGTATGTATGCTTCTGGAGACATATTGCCACCTTTCTTTCTCCCTCCTGTCTCTTGCTTTCTTTTGTTAACAAATATGAAGCAAATCCATCTTCTGAAGCTCAGCCAAGGCCAAAGTATTTCAATTTTCTTAGCACAAATGCTCCTGGACACTCTGAATGGTCCTGCACAATCAAATGCCTTGGAAAGTTAATAAATATGATTGCAGTGTCTTGGTCTGTGGCCACAGCACTACTGATGTGACCCCCATAACACCAAATACATTGTACTGTCCCAGATTCTGAATTTGAACACGAATGCTACAAAACTGAACAAATTGGATCACATCCTATTTCTAACACTGAAAAACTAAGATTTTAAGTATTGTTCTGCTATACTGACCTAGGGTATAAGTAGGATAACAGAGAAACCATCCACTCTGCAGGATGTCACCTTCAGGCTGGCCCCATCAAGGGGTTACTCAGATGAGTACTGTGGAAGCTGTACTGGTGCTTGCTGCCCAAGAACACACACTTGCTCCCTTGGTGCCCATTGGCTGTTACCCATCAGTGAAGAGGCAGTGGTTGGGATGATGACCCAGTGCTGATGGTGGGGATAGGCATGTTCCCATGCTGCAAGGTGGTCATGGAAGAAGTCACAGGGTGGTAGTTTGCAGTGTCTTTGCTGCATATTGGAACCGCATGTATTTTAATCAATAGGCTTGGAAGTCAAGCAAGGCCTCGGCAAGCATGATCTTTAAGTGCGTGATTACTGCAAAGACTAGTATTCTGGGTGGATAGTGCCTGTCATAATTGGCAGTGGGGAAGAATATGATTACTGTTAAATGTTCAGCATTATTTTTCCTACACTGAAAACTCACTGGCTTAATTTAAAGGTCAAAATATGTAGAAGATCATTAAAATATACATAGAGGTGGAACTGTACATGAAGATAGCCAGACTGTATTAAAAGTCTGTTGATTATGAGGTCTCTGAGTGCACTGACAGGCTCCTCCCACCCTGCCCAGAACCTTGTTTCAGCCTCTTCTGGGGCCGTAGTCACAGACCCAGGCCCAGTCTCCAGCCCCGCCACATCCCTGCTCTGGATAGTCCAGCAACTGTGTCATGCTGGGTAAAAGGGTCTTCCTTCACTGTCATCCCCCAGCTACCCCATCACTTAAAATACATCATCCCTGTTCTCATTTCCTCCCAGTTTGAAAGATATGGCCTGGCCATCAGTCATTAGAGTTTACCACCAGAGGCAGAACAACCAACATGTAGCAGCAAAAGAGCAAAGTTTTGCTGACAGCAAGTATACCAATGTCTGCAATAGTTTAAGTTGTGTAGAGAGGCAGCTCTTATTTTCTGGTGTTTAGGAGAGGACTGTAGCTGTGTTGTCCCTATCAGTGAGTCCCTAGTTTGTTAGGAGCTCATTAGCTGTGGCAGAAACTATGGTCTTTTGAATCAGTGTGGTTCAAATAACTCTGGCCTTACCAGAAAAAAAGTATTTTCTTTGTTGTTATGGAAAGAAGGAAATGGCTTGTAAGAGGGAATAAAAGATACTGAATTCACATGACTAATGGATTTAGATACATATAAAGAGTGTGAGATATATATTTTCTAGTACAAGGGGCCCCTCCTCACCAGGATTTCTTGTGGCAGAGAGAAGAAAGGTTTGGATAGCTTTTGCATTTTAAAATGAAAGAACAGAGCATGGGAGCTGCCTTATAACCTCTTGCTGAGATCAAAGGAGGGAGAGGTAAATGCATATGTACTTCTTTCTCTGGTGCTGCACTACCTATTTAGTAGAACTAATGGAGCTTCCAATGTAGAAGAAGCAGAGATTAGCCTCTTTATCTCTGCTAACTGTAAAGGGTCCAAAAGAATTAATATTATTAAGAGTGAATTTCAACTAGAAAGTAGGAAGAAAATTCTCTGTCCCCTTTCTATCTTTTCATCTTTGTTACCAGAAATAACTCAGAGCCATAGTTTTCAGCCTCCCACCCACTCCTACTTTTTTTCTTTTTTCTCTAAAAACAGACTTAGAAATATCTAACATCCATGAGAAGATACTGACTTTGTCAAATTTTTGACCAGTTTGCATGAGAACTGTGAAGGACTAAGAAGACTGAGTAGTCGCGATAAGTTTATGAAATCAGATCCTTAACTGTTTTGAAATAGTGTTATTCCACTGACCTCAGCTAGTGTGACTCCATGTATGTTTGTGGACTTCAATAAAGCTACACTGACTCACTCCAGCTGAGGATCTGACCCTTGAAATTGTGGAGTCTTATCTAAAGCAAACTGAACTTCTGTCATGAATTGGTCTTCAAGGGAAAATAATTGCTAATTCAATGACTCCCACTGTTTTTACTGCAGCTGCTAGTCATTCTGTGCTGCAGAAAATCTTTACATTTAACTGGCGAATCAAGAGTTTTCCCAGCAGCTTCAATACACAGAATATCAGAGGTGCAGAAGTGTATACACAGTCCTCCAAATGTTATGTATTAGAAGGCAAGCTCTAGGGTCAGTCTATGAACCAAAAGTGACATATGCAGGAGAAATCCTCCCAGCTAGACATTATGCCTTGGTGTCCTATTAGCTTTTCCACTAAATGGTGAAAAAAAATAAAATAATCCTGCTTTAGATGAGATTTTTTGGCACATCGAGGGTCATCATATTCAGGGTTAATATCATGTAGAAACAGCTTGAAAGAGGTCTCTGGAACCAGTTTCCAGCATACCAAAGCAGTAACCCTGGCATGTACATTGGTGTTGCAGCCAGCACCATCCAAATTAGTCTTTGGAATTGCAGAATTTGGAGCTGAAGAAAGGAAGCAACCTGCTCAGGAGGTTACAGCTCCTCTGTTCCTCTTGGCATCCACTGAAGGGAGATGAGCAGAAAAGAAATGCGATAAAAAGTAAACGGCACTTTTCCTGCTAAACTAATCAGTTCTGTTTGAGAACAGAGGGCTGTGCCAACTGCAGATCAGTGCATTAAATCACTTTTCTTCTTGTGCAAGTCCTGCTGCCATGGCAGCTGATAACAAGGGAATAAAGAAAACTGTTATTGGATATTTAGTAGACTTTTTAAGTGCTTGTGTAAAGTAACATATTTAATTTAATGTGAAGTTATAAATGTAATTGGAGTTTATGGATATCATAGCAGGAAAAAAAGAATAAGATTCTTCTTCTCTCTGTGCAAAGGGCTGTTCTATGGTCCCAGACCATCCTTATCAAACTCTGTTTGCAGTATGTTAAAGAGGAGCTTTCCTATCAGGTTTTACCACTTCATGTGTTTATTACGAGGTAAACACTGAGGTAATAATATACTTGATATTTTACATGGCTTTAAACATGTTTAAGCTACTGAACAGGATTAACACATACCTAATTTAAGATGAAATGAATGTACCCTCTTCGCTGACTGTAAAGAAAGCCTACAGTTAGTGCTCCAGATGTGGATATGTGTAGATTTAATCTGATAAGCTATTTAAGACAACAACAGCTGCACCCAGTGGATTTATTTAGTGATATAATATTATATACCTGGGTTTTTTTTTCTATTCCTTTCCAAAGAACTCTGAAATAATAATCTTTTTTGTCCCTAGCTGTGATTGGATCTAGTCTGTCCCTAGACTATGGGAGTTTTCCGTGATGTTATTAAATGGCTCATGAGAACATTGCAGTTTTTCTAGAAAGCTCAATTTCTGCAGCATTTTCAGAGTTCTCTTAGCCTAAAACACAGGACTCACATCCCTGAACTCTTGGTTGCACATACAGAGCAGCCTAACTTTGTCACCATTTAAATCATCAATTGTAGCTATGCAGTGAAAAGCTTAATATAAAATACCCACAAGCAAGCGGTAGACTGCCTTCTCTTTAATTACATCAATCCTAAATCACCCCAAAGCAATGCCATCCTTGGAAGTACTAACTCTGACAGGTAGTACTTCTGGGAATGCCATAAAAATGCCAGCAAAGCAGCAACGGCAGAGAAAATAAGCTGCCTCATCTTTGGAGAATTATTGGACTGTACTAACATTCAAGGGTACAATGTCAGCACAATGCAGAAAGAGTTAGATGCATAGCCCCCATCATTATTGTTGATGGGAGTCACGTGTCAAATTTTCTTTGCATCACTCTGAAAACTTGGCCAATTTTCCCTTTGTTACTGCACTTAATTGAGGAATAGATTTTGAAGTACAGTGATTGAATAAAGACAAAAAGGGTAAAAAGAAAATGCTAACAAAGTAGCAGTGATGAACCTGAAACTTTCAAATTCTGTACAAGCTGTGATGGAAATCTTAATAAATATTAAAATCTCATGCCTTAACAGGTGAAACTGGAGCAGTAGTTTCGTTGTAAATGGCTCTGTAATATCAGCAATGCCTGGGACAGCCCCAGGGCAGCCCCTAACTCTTTTTAGCTATTTTGGCTCCTAGAGAGTCAAATGGGAATTTAAGTGCCTAAATACTTAAATAACTGGCTCAATTAGCAGTCCTGACTCCTGTCAGTAGCATCTTGTCTGAGAAAACCTTATAAATCTCAGCCCTCTTATATCACCCAAAGTTAATTGTTTGCTCTCAATAAGCATACATATCTCAGTAAGAGCACTCCTAAATTATAATGGTAGTGCTGCCCACAGACAGATTGGTTAACACAAGGCTGTCTCATGTTACAAAGAATAAATCAGGGCAAGATTCACGTTAAATATGCATTATTGTGGATGTACAAGAGAGAAAGGTCATACTTTGCTGGCTTGCAGTAGATGAACAGAGAACAGAACAGATTTAAAAATGGTTTTAATCACTAATTGCTGACTGGACCTTTCTGATGCAGACCATTCATTTCCTAATGTGTAAACAGGTATTCAGTTTGGGAAGGTTTACAGCTCAAAAGGGGGTGCTAACAGGCAGTGCCTGCCCTCAAATGTCCTGCCTCAGCTGGGGCCATTTCACATTGATCCCTTCATCAGTTATGCAGGGGAGATGAATAGCTATATCTGTATGTGTGTTTGTAGGCATTACTGCACGTTGGAGAATGAAATCTTAGAAGTAAAAGAGCAGTTTGTGTTGAGGTGAAGCACATAATTATTCCTGCGTTAGGTGATCCCACTTTAGACTGAAACTATCTTGTAAAGCATAAAAGAAACACTTAGCTGCTCATCTACAATGCTCCTATACAAACATTCTATTGTTTCCTCATGTAATAATTCTTAATGTTTGCAATTCTTTGAGTGCTCTCAATATGAGCTCTGGGAACATAAAGGAGTCCTGATCCATCCTTCAGTAATATACCAGTCAGTTTGTTGCCCAGACCTATAGTGGATCAAGGCCTGAAACAGTATCAAGAAAACCTGTCAACAGCAAAGCCCTCTTGCTGGGGCTGCATTGCTCAGGGAAGCAAAACGTCTCCCTCTCTACCACATGATCTAGACACCACCAGTGATAACACCCACCAGGACACATGTCAAGACTTCTGGCAAGATAGAGTGGAAATCACATCTCCTCACTTTGGACATCTACAGTTAGTCTTTCAGTCTAAATCAATAGTCCAGGTCACAAATAAATTCAATAGGCACCTGCTGGGAGGGATTTATTATGTTTATCTCAGCAGGCATGTATGCCAATGTCTGCACTTGAATGTAAAGTGAGATCAGCCCCTCTTAGGGTTGTAGTGACCCTCTTACAGCACATGATAGCTGAGTTTGCCTTAAATGTGTAGACAGGTGCTCTTTCTTTCATAATACTGTTTGATATACAGCTGACATACAGTCAAATAGTCATAAGTAGTGTTAATCAAGCAGATTTATTATACGCTTAATAAATCCAGTGGCCATTTTTATGGTCACCATTGCAAGACTTCAGCACACAGAGCTGAGCACTGATGCGTTTTGTGTGATTATTCTCTCTTGTGCTTCTGTTTTCTAAAGTAATGGCATCCCAAAAAAGGGAGGGGGCAAAACAGAGGGGAAAAAAAGCCTGCCAGAGTTTATAGAATGCAAAATAAAAATATTTCCAAATTGAATGTTCAAATAGCATAAGAAGCTTTCTGAAGACATGACTTTTAAACTGCCATCTCCAAGCCGCAGCCAGATCACTTAGAAATTACATAATATAGTACACACCACAGGCAGACAGAGATGCACATAAACTGATAATAACTCGAGATTTTTATCTCTGTGTGTCCTCAAGCAAGGCATCAGGAGAGAAAAAACACTTTTGCAGTAAAGTTAAATAGTTTTTAGATCTAATTTTACTAGGCTGAACTAGATTTCAGATTGATTTCTGTGGAATCTAATAGAGAACAACACACATACATATTGCTTTTCTTGTAAAAAATCCATCAACCACTTTGTGGTTTTACTTACTTTGCTCTTTACTAGAAGTAATAAGAAACTAGTATTTCACAACACAACGTGTTTCATTCTGTAAATGGTCTTTCATGGTAAAGGAGCTTGGAATGGACAGTTAACAGCACTGAAGTACAGCCCCTGGGATTTGTTTGCTCAAACACCTATTTACGTTCATACAGTGAAATGGCAGCTAAAACCCGCCATCTCCAATTCTGCAACAGGTGAAGACAGCTGCAGGGCATGGCACTGTAGAAAGAAATACTGTCCCAGATGTTGTATGCATTGGCTAAGGCACATGATGTGATCAATTAAACATATCCCAGAGGATAGATATATCCTGTATCTCAAAACTTACTGGATGGATCCATACAAATCACATGCATAACTTTATTGCTGGTCCTTTCTGCTTCCTAAGTGATAAACTAGAAGTTACTTTGACCTTAGAGAAAATGATCATGGCTGTGTGTGGAGGCCCTGCTGGCATGCAGGGCTGCAGAGTGGCCAGAGCACAGGGGATGAACCTGCCAGTGCCTGTTAAGGGTTGAATCATCACTGGCAAAACATTTCACACAGTTTCCCCAAAAGCTTTCTAAGGATAGCAGTTCTGGGTCAATAAACAGCCAGAAAAGGACACACAGAGGTAAAAGGATTAGTCCTGTTGCCAGACCCCTGAGCTAGCTAATGTTTCACATTCAATGTTCTCTGCAGTATCATAATACCATAAACTGGTTCTGCTGTTTAATGCAATGGCATTTCAGAGCTCCCATCTCAGACAAGGATTCCATTTTGCTAAGCACTGAACAAGAACAGAGCAGATTCTCTGCCCCGAGAACTGGATAAATAAACACTAAAGGCAGCAAGCAGATCTAGTCACAGAGGACCCCTGCACTTGGCAAGCCATGATCAACTTTTAGGCAAGGCACAGGGGCAGGTACTGTCATGCCTGGGCTCTGTATCATACAGAACAGCTTTTTGCCCTGTTTCAGAGGAAGACTTTATGGCTCTGGGTTCACACCTCTGACTTCTAACTCAGGGCACAACCTGTCTCTTGCAGCTGAAAGTCTTCGCATCTTACGCTGACTATACAAATATTCACTAGTATTTATACTGTGCAAGGAAGGCACCAAGCTGGAACTCCTGCACCAGGATGCTGCTTTGCCTGCACTGAAAAGTGAGCCCTGGAAAAGTTTAGGGCAGTCACATTTCTAACTTAAACATGGTCCTCCCAGCCCCTCTGCTACCATGGTGTTCCTTCACAGGCACCTCACCACAGCTTTGTCAGAATGAGTGTGAAAGAGCATCGCGCAGGGAGTTCCCACGTGCCTGTGAAACAAAAAGCACTTGAGCAATGCTGCTGCTGCAACCCTGCACTATCTATGATTCATGACTCAACAGCTGGTTCTCAAATTCAGCTGTAAAGGCTGATTCTGACACCCAGTTGGTAAACCCTTATCTAGAAACTAGCTGCTTAAACTAAATGATTCAGCATGGTGACTGTACAAGCCATAATTTAGAAAGCTGTGAGCCCTTTACAGTAAGTGTTGTGCTTTAAAGACATTGCTATTTTCCCACAAATTTGTCTTTTTTCTTTTCCTATAAAGACTCCTTCTGCCCTGTCATCATTGTGAGTCCAAACCTGAACTAAGATAGAAGACAGAGAATCATTTCCTGTTTCCAGGATCTCTTCCCTCCCTGTATCCCCACTTTCAAAATATATCAAGGTTAACATAATTAAGTAACTATTTCAGTAGCTGCAAATACTTTAGAGAAGTAAAAATGAGGTTTTTGATATATTTTGCAGCTGAATTTACATTATTGTATCAGAAGTGACCCTTCCAGAGTAATTTCATGCTCAATGAAAACAAAAAATATTAGTTAGGACTTGTCTGTAATGTCCACATTGTGTTTTTGAAAGAGTATTATTAAGGAAACCTCTGACAAATAAAGTAGCTTATAGTAATCAATTTGAATATGAAAATGAAACTAATTCAGTAAAACATTGCTAATGCTGATCTGGCAAACCACTGGTAGCCATCTGTCTAATCGTTCTTGTGTTCAGAAGTTGCATTTAAAAAAAATATTATTAATAGTGCTCATTAGCTGCCAAGCAAAAGAGCGTGCCACAAGCTTCTGCTCAGAGATTAGCTAATAATAGCAAATATTACTTGCTTTCCCAAGTTTGAGCTAGAACCTGCAGTGTGATATCATTGTCAGCATACGTTTTTTCTGCTGGGGCCCACAAGGATGGGAGGGACTGTAAATCGTGGGTCTGAGGAGAGGTGCAACACCCTGTTGGTGCAAATTGTCTTCCTACAGTCCTTTAGCACCAACAGCTCCTCAACCTCCGTAATTGACGATCTATTCCAGTGCTGCACTATCCTTACTGTTAGGAAGATTTTTTTAACATCTAAAGTGAATTTTCCTTGGTGCAATTTAAGTCCATTACTTCTGGTTGTGTTAATGCACATGGAATACAGCTTGCTCCTTTCTTCTATGCAGCAGCTTTTATGTATTTGAAGACTGTTGTTATGACCCCACTCAGTCTGCTCTTCTTAAAGCTAAACAATTTGTCCAACATGTATAAGGCCTGATTTTTGAAAATGTTTAGTTCCTGCCATTCCCATTGCTTTTATTCAGGTGATTGAGAATGAAAGAATATCAGAAGAGTTGATGATCAAGCCACATTGTCTGGTGCCCTTTAAATACTGATAGGTATGAAGGACAGAAATGCTGTTTATGGCTATATATGTGTATTCTTGTCTTCACAATAAAACTGTATTTATGGGACTTGTGACTAGTCTTCTGACTGCATCCACAGGGCAAAAGCAACTTCACAAAAAGAGGAGATTTTAGTGGAAACTTGGCCAGGCTTTGCTGAATCATTTGGAATAAATAATTTTCTGGTTTTCATGCAAAACCAGTTGGGGTTTTTTGTTTGTTTAAATGATTTACATAGCTACTGTCAAAGGGTGTTCATGATTCTTTTTTAACTACTGGCTGTTATTGTAAAATATACTTAAGAAATGTGAACTGAAATCTTTTTCCATCCCAAAACAGAGACTGAGGTTTCTTTTTGCAATGGACTTCTTATCAGGATTTTTGTGCTTGGAGTACTGGAGCAGAGTTCCACTTGGCTTCACTTGCAGGGATATTTTTATAGTGAATGCACTAGAAAATATGACACTATCTATCTTCTTGTTTTGGTGTTTCTACGGTGGCTAGAAATAAATTCTGCTATTCCTGTTCTTTGTCTTTCAATTTCCATTGAAAATAGGGCTTCCTTTTTGTTCATGTAGGCCCTCATGAAGTCTCTCCTTCGTGTTATTGAAGGCTTTTAGTACAATTGTAATGCAAGCAATAATAGTTCCTTGCATTGATTCTCAAATGTAGGGTTATGTATTCTGCCTTTCTGAAGAAAAGAGTTTTTGAAATGTCTTGTTTTGTTCTCTTAGACCCTCTCTCCTAACCTTGAAAATAATTTCCTCAGACAAATAGAGAGGACATTTACAATTATAAAGTAAAAATAGCCACTCTAATTTTGGGCTACCTGTCATTGCTCTTTTTGTGAGGGGGAAAAAAAAATATAGACGGAGAAGAGAGTGAGAGAAAAAAACAGGCTTTAAAGGTATTTCTATGTATGGCTTTTTTATATCCAACCATGTCCTTTATTCTTAATTCATAAGATTTCATCAAACTGCTTGAAATATGTCTAATTGTGATAGAAATTAAAATACACAGGGACCATAAAGTATGAATATACATTATTCCTAGTCTTGTTCTGAAATGGCAAGCAAAGATAACACTGAATTTCACCATTGACAGTTAGGCTGAAGTGGTGTCCTATGGTATATATACAGTAATAGGTAATAATGTGCAAAAGATGGAAATACACAATAATACTGATAGTTTTATACCTAGACAGATTATTTCCCTGTAAACACCTACATTTAATTATCCTGCCATCTATCTTCCCCTCCTCCAGACACTTGATAATTCATATGTGCAATGTGCTCTTCTCTTTGTGTGTTGCTCACTCAAAAAACCTGCCCTTCTCCTCCTTCCAGACTCTTTTCTTCCATTGCTCAACCAATGGATAGAAATATTAAATTACAATCTTTATGGTCTACATTGATTGAAAGATATCCTGTTATTAGGGCCTGCCTGAGTTTGGTGGACACAAACCCACCCATTGCTGCTCTAAGAGTGCAGTAAATTTCATAGGCCATTCCCTTTCACTGTCACACAAGCAAAGCCACTAGCAAGGTCTTTGGAAAATAGTGACAACAAAATCTTAAGATGGCCAATGGGTTCCTTAAGACGAAAAATGATTAGATTGCACAATACTGGTTGGGGTGAAAGACAAATCACCGAATATTCTTTTAGTAGATAGTATAAAGTTACATGGTCTTACTTTTTGATTGGTTTCAGGAGTAAGCATCAGCAACCTCAGCAAGAAAGCACATGTCCTCATTACTTGGTTGATGGATTAACTCCTTATGAGAAGTGAGAATATTTTCTCAGCAAAGAAGCTTTAAGTTTGTGCACATCATCCAGTGTCTTGAGAGTTACTCCTGAAGGTCTGAGAGCTGTGCAGTCAGGTACAAGACAGAGTACACTCCAGCTCACTGCATCTCAGTATCCAGGCTCAACAGTCAGTGCTGATGCTGAAGCCAAGGACTGCCCTGATCCTACTTCTATCATGTGAAGCATTTCCTCTACCAAATGTAGCCTTTGGATTAGATCCCAAATACCTACACTTTTTTCAATTCAGTAAAAGAAAACAGTTGAGAATGGTGGGAATGCGTAACAGCTTTTATCCTGATCACAACCCAACAGTCCCACACACACTGAGACAGTATCATACAGAGATACCAAATTTCTCAGTGAGAAACACCTTAGCAAAAAATTGTTCACTTAGGAAAATCTTTTGGCTAAATCATTCATAAAGAGCTTTATTCTATTGGTTTGAGACATCACCATGATCCCTTAATAAAATTACAATTCAAGGAGTCTAATTTGTGCTCTAATTATATATTGGTCTGTACTTAAAAGTTTCTGGATGGAAAAAGGTTTTCTTCAGGCAATCTTTTTTTCTGCTTGTTGTATTTACCTAGCAAAGAAAAGTCAGCTTTTACTGTGATTTCTCATAACAGAGTTGACTTGTAATGCTACATAGTTAAGGGCAAACATATGCAGGCATTTTTGATGTATTCTGATGCCAATCTTTAACAAGAGCAAGGATGATTAGCAAATGTAGGAATATCCAGGCCAAAAAGCTATGTGCTGCTGAAGAAATTTAAATGCTGTTCAGTTGGAATGCCAATGGTAGACTAGCAGCTAGGTAGTTTAAGGAAATTGAGAGAAATATTTTCTCACCAATAAAGGAAGCCCTCATGGGAACCATTTTACCTGTGCCACTTGAAAGGAGACATTCTTGGTTTGGTTTTGGTGGTTCTGTCACAGAATGAAAGCCTCACAATGTGTAAGATTCCTTTTCACCTAACTGAGGCTTTCTAAGCAGAGAAGTACTCTAGGAAAGCAACTAAGTCCTTCAAAGTTATGAATTACCTTTGTAAAAGGTGTGTTTCTGTTTCTTCTGCTAGAACTAAACTAGACACTCTGCTAATGCTGGCACTCAGCAAAGTACTCATAGTTTGTCAGAGGAATTCAGCCTAAACAAACTTATCAATAAACTAAATAAACTAGCTATCAAACCAAATAAAATATATCTTCTCTGCTTCTTGTGTTTGTGTTAACAGCAACTTTTCCCTGTAGATAACTCCCAAGTCAAATTTTAATCTAGTATAAATCAGTACCAGTTCTCATTCTGCTGAATCTGTCCTGGCACATAATGCAGATATTGGTTGTGACACTGGAAGGAAACATCTGCGCCATTCACTATTTTTGGGATAAACAGAAACTGCAGGTAGAAGGAACTGCAATTAATAGGAACGTGAATAAGAAGGATTGCAAACAGTATTGTTTGGATAATAGCTTCCTGTGCACACCATAAAGATTTTGCAAAAATCAAATCAACCCTTTATAGAATTAGAAACCATTCTAGTCTCTTATACCATCTCAGCTTTCCCTGAGACTTCTGGCTTATCCTCTGCCAGAGAGAGGAAACAAGAGGAGATGAGGCAGTGGTCTCATCCATTAGAGTAGATCTCATGTCCTTCCTTCCAGGTCTGACTGCCTCCCCTGTTACCAGATGGACCAGCCGGCATCCTGCTTTCCCAGCTCTGCAGTGCTTGGGAGCCATCACTGGGAAGCACAAAAAGAAACATTATACAGGGACAGAAACCAGGAGGAATGTGTGTGTGGTATTTACTTGTGTCAATTCCTATAAGTGCTTTGCAGTTCAGTGAACTTTGGTGGACCTATAGAGTCAAGCTAAACAAGAAAGTAAACCAGACTTGCCAAGACATTTTGATCTGAGAAAAAGTGTGTAGTAGATCAAAATGCACTGACAAAATATTTATTTCATATGTATCTTTTCTTCTGTTTTCTTCTAGAAAAAGTAAGCATACTGTCAACCTTTATAGCACCCTTCAAGTACCTGAGTCCTGGCGCAACCACCATGGAGGATGAAGACAATTTAAGTAAGAAGTCTCTTTTCTCTATAGACAGATGATGGAAAAAAAAAAAAAAAAAAAAAAACAACAAACCATATTTTCCTTTCTTTTATCACTATTTAAAATAACATGGACTATGTTTTTTTCTCTTTCTTTCTTTCTTTCTTTCTTTCCCATTTGTGAGTTGAAAGCCATTTTTCAGNNNAAAAAAAAAAAAAAAAACACACCAGAATTCAAATCCAGCCAAGAAGAGGTGGTTAACCAGGCTTAAATAAACCATATGTAACCCCAGAACTAGTCAATGGATTCTCTTGGGTCCTTAAACCCAGATAAAGTCACTAACACTCCCTGAATCTGTGACTGCATAGCTGAAGGAAAGTGTTGGTAGGTTGAAGGAGCCCTAAAGTCTTCAATACACCAAGAAGTCTGGGATTGTGCAGTTAGGACTGAATAACCCCCAGTAAACTACCTCGTTTATCACCCAGAAGCAATTATTGGGTGCTATCCAGCCCTGCTTATTGTAAAGCATCCAGGAAAAGTAAAAAAGGGGAGGGAAGCTTTCTGAACCAGATGAGCAACTCTGGGTTTCAGTATCACCTACCAGATGGGTTTCCTTTCCAGCCACACACACACACTGACATGTTGCCCCTATTACAGCCGGTTGGTGAGAAGAATATTTGGTTGCTTATTTTTTTCCCTTGACATTGTTAATCTTCCATGGTTTAACCATGGTGGGGCACCAAGGAAAATAGCTATCGAAGGAGTGAAGGAGCACAGCCCTCTTTCCTGCCTCTGAGTTTCACATGAACAGCACAACTTTCTGCTGCACCGGGCTTTTGCAGTTCTAAGCAAAGGCAAAAAAATCCTGAAAACCCATCAAAATTGGTCTCAGGGAGGCTACATTTTCTGTGAGTTACGACAAGTACACACAGAAAACGTATTATGCGCATGATGAGCTTATGCAGGCACCTCCTGCATAATGTTTCCCAAAAGTGTTCCTTAGTTATTTTTAGGTAGTGTAGGAAGTGTGTACAAGCCAAACACTGTAACGCCATTTTCTTATTGCTGTTGTAATGCCACGACTGTTTTGTGCTTGCGCAAGCCTTAAAATAGCTCACATGGACAGGGTTACACTATGTTTTCTGAAAGAGAAATAGCAACTTACACTGTTCTTGAGGTCATGCTGCCTAGTCCTCTCTTGGGTCAAACATACACTCCAGTGATAAAGCAGCAATTTGTTTCTTGGCACATACAACATATTTTAGGTGTTACTATAAGAATCTGTTAAAAAAAGGGAAAAAAAAAATCATTTAAAAGCAGACATAGTTCACTGTTCACTTGTAGTATAGTGGCATAAATCCCACTAATGTCTACAGCACACATGTAACTGTATTTGGCATTTTAAAGAGCTTCAGTGATTTGCTCTTGAACAAGCAGAGGGACCTTCTTCTGTGTTAACAGTTTAACAAGATCCTAAGAGAATGCTGGCCAGGCAGAGAAGTGGTTTTCTTATCCCTGTAGTTTTCTGCTCACTGAGCATCCTGTGAGAGTGCCCCTACCCAGACTGTGCTGTATTGATAGGCAGAATCCTACTAGCTGAAATTGATGCAAATCCTGTTTCACATTCTTTAGCCATTCTTCACAAAAGGACCCATGCCAGGTTAACTACATATGCATTTTCAGCTGGTGATTATTAGCATATAGACCCTATTATTGTAGTTTATGATCCATGAACTAATGCTAGAAAAATATATCACAGGCAGTATGCACCTTTGGAATGGAATTTTGGGTGATTGCCAGTGTCTGATGAAGACCTTATTTTCAACATGCAAGAAAAGGACCACTATATTCATTACCAGAAGTCAGTTGTAGCTGAGAATGTGAGAGTGCTCCATCCCTGGCAGTGTTCAAGGCCAGGTTAGATGAAGCCTTGCAAGGCATGTTTTAGTGTGAGGTGTCCCTGCTTATGGCACAGGGGCTGGAACTAGATGATTGTAAGGTCCTTTCCAACCCTAACTATTCTATGATTTTTTAATTCTATGCTTCTATGATATGTCACAGAGGGTTAGAAACTGGAAATTTAGCTCTGTATGGTTTTCAACATTTGCTGTTAGCGACACGTTGAGAAAAAATTTAAATGGAGGTCACCCCATGGTGTATATGCCTACCACCCAGCAAAAAAATTTACTCAGCTAGTTTTCACCTGAATCTTTGTATTTCTTAGACATCAACAGACCTGTCTAGTCATCTCTGGAGCCCACTGATATTCTGATCTCAACAACAGCCAGGAACAGGGAGTGATTTAGTGTGCTGTCAAAAAGTGCACCCTTTTATTGCTTGAAGCCTGCTGTCTGTAGTGCTTGGATTGCATGAAACTGAATAATCATTCCTTGTTCACTGCCTGCTTGCCTGCTTTTCATGATGTTACAGATCTCTACCTGTCCCTGATCATTAATCGTTTCATCCACACTATACTAAGGCAGACTATTACTAGAGAGAGATACTTGCAAATCCAGGGGGTACCTCTGGCAGAAGTATATGATTCATGGGGATCTCATTATGCAATGTTGCCATATGTACAGACTTGGTGCATACTTCTCCCCAGAATCTGCACAGGGAGCTGATGGTGATGGTCCCAAACATACATATTTCAGCCACTGCAACAGTCTTGTAGGATGAATCCCAGCCCCAGATTCAGTGTATGGAAGCATGTTCAGTTGTAAGCATATCGGTCAAATTCCTCCTCGGGTAGCATGAGGCCCCAGAGCTTTTGATTGCACAGGATAATACAACAGGGACCCTGTCTCTAAGAGGACAATGGCTATCGCCTTCCAGCAGTCAGAGCTGCAATCAATTCCCAACAGAATCAGACCCCTGTTTTGGCTTGAAAACTGTACCTCTTGCATCATTTTGATTGTTCCCATGCCTAAAGCTAAGCTATAGTCTGGTCCTGATTCAGGGAGTCATGTACTTAGATCTGTTTCTGCCACGGGCTGCCCATGGTTTTTGCTGCATGCACTTATTTGCTAACTTGAACAGAGAGCATAGGAGTCTGAGTATTACCTTATCATTAGGTCATTTGAATAATTCCCCTGGTTGGTAAGAGCTGTACTAGATGCACATGGATTTCATAATTATTTCAAATAATAAAATGGGCAAAGCAGAGTATTTTCATTGCAGAACAGCTAGAGGCAATGGCAATCATTTTCACAAATTTTCAGTCTTCAGTCTGTAAATAAAAAGTCCTGTACTTTTTTTGCACTGATAATGCTTCCTTTCAGTGTGGTGTTACAAACCAATAAAGTCTAACAATACTGTTTTAAACAGCCTGAACCCTTTTAGCTGGTGGGGAGGGCTCAGCAGCAGCAGAGAGATCATGGCAGGTTTATCTCAAGTAGACTTCTTTCATGAAGGTTTATAATACATGTCTGTGTTTTCATGTAAGAAAGAAAAGATTGATTTTTTGCTAGCTACAAGTTTATTATTCTAAAGCCAAAAATACAAACCGAAAAATCCCAGCGGAAGTTTCCAATCCTTCATCGTGGATTCAATAAGTGCATGAAAATACCATCTTGATTGCAAGAGGAGACTGCCCAACATTGTATTTGATGTAATAGCTGACCTTGGACAAAAGTACCATGGCTCTGGCTCCTGGGTTCATACCTATCACTTCTAATTTAACATTTTTCACTTTCAAGTTTCCCAGAAATTATGGAGGTCAATCCTTCTAACCTCTGCAGTCAAGGTGATGTATATGGACAGCAAAAACATGCTCCGCATAAGCAGGTCAAACAGGGGCTAAATATTAAAACACAGAAAAATAAAAATTAAGTCCAACCTTTATTGCTGAGAGTGTGTTGGTAGCAATCTTGTGTTTACTAAAAACTTCTAAAGACAGCAGCTTCCTGTGTCAGAGCTATCAGTTGAACCAGAAGTTTGCTATACTACAGAGATTGCAAGTTCTTTCTTTCAGTATCGTAGCTTTCCAAAAATGTACTGCCACTTGTAATTCAGTAACAAAGATGCCAACCAAAATTGTGATGCCACCTACCACCTCTCCTTTCCCATTCTCACGGGAAGCTGGCTTGGCAGCAGAATAACCTTCAACAGGAACAATATTATCTCTTCAAATGTAGCGTGGAGTATCAGATGGCTAGTTTTGCAGAGCCCTCATGACCCAGAGACATAGGCAGTGTCATTATTAGTGATGCATTATAGTTCTGAAAAGCTCTTGACAATACAGAATTCCTAGGCTAACTCTACTGTGCATAATGACCAAAAGGATAAAAATATGAAAGGGCAGACAGAAGATTAAAGAATAGTGCATAAATAAATATATTTCACTAACTGCTTTCCTCTTTCCCATTCAATTACTGAAATAAATATGAGATTGCAGTGTCTCCTCTTGCTTGTGAAACTGCAAAAATCAGTGAATAAAGTTACCTGAGGAGCTATTACTGTGCAGAAGTGTGGGGCTTTTTTAGAAATCTTGCACAATAAATTAGAAACTATTGCAAAAAGAAATACATTTTTTTCTTTTTTTTTAAAGCTCCCTCCCTTTCCAGTTTTTTTATTTTCCCACCTTTCATCATAGGAGAACCATTTGATTTTATTTTTTTTTTTTTCCAAAATGTAGACGATGTGTTTTGGGAACTCATGAGAAAAGACATTATGAGAGATAACAGGACTGAAAATGATCCACAGTTTTGCATTTTCCCTGTGTGCATCCTCTGACTTACCCCTTTCCTTTTAGTGTTCTTCATTTCTAAAATTGCTTGTGATTGTTCTATTACAGCTGCTTACAGTATTTATCTTATGTGGTTTGGTGTCATTTGCCTTCTTTGTCTGATTTTCACAATAGAAGTACATATGCCACCATTAGAGAAGTAATCTTATGTCTGCTACACAGAGGGCTCATAAAAGACACATTTCAAAGACCTCCTATTTCAAAGATACCTGAAAGTATAAAGTAATTTCACATTGTCCAGAGGCTGCCAGGTATCTATCACACAAGTCCATCAGGCTCCCAGGCTTTCTGCAGGACTCACTGAATTTAGGCTGCTTCTGATTTACATGCCATGATGACTTCTGGCATACTGCAGCTCTCATTGGGGCCTGTGAAGAACTGAGCTATTTCCTGGTGTTTCAGGATCAGGTCCTCCAGAAATCTGGTTGACTGTAAGGATACTTACATGTGTTTCTGTTACTGTGACTAGTCCTAAATATACTATTAATATAGACATGTTACTTTCCCACATGCCCAATATTATCCACATATCCTTTGTACCTCATCTCTGGCAGTTTTACAATCCATCTCTGCATTTTTTTTTCACTATAACAACGCAAACTCCCTGTTGGTCAAAACCTGGACTATTTCATAGACAAAATTTAAAACAAACAAGTAATGTTTATTTTATGTTGCCATGGTTTTAGTTAGCCACTGGCTTAGTGGGAGTGATTAAGGTAAGCTGGTAAGGTCACACATTTGTGTTCACAAATCTGTAGTTCTCTGAGTATGAAACTAAAAATACCCGGGATAAGACAATATGAATTATAAATACAAATAACCCTGTGAGTCTTCCTATTCAGTGGTGCATAATCAATACAAATTCTTTTCAAACCTAAATATTGTGAGAAGCAAGAGCTATCTTTCTTTTCATGCTTCCTGACTACAATATCATTATGTACCGTAATTGGCTCTGTAAAAACCTATTAGGTAAGATGAGCATGGAGGTGTGAAATACAGAACCAAACCTGCTTCTTGCGAAAAAGTGTGTCTGAGTCAAATTATTTCACCTTTATTTAAAAAAATGCACACAAATAAAGAGGCATATTCTGACTGAGATGGAAACAGGAGAAAGGGTCACAGTGGAAAAGTGCTCACCAAAGCCACAGGCTAAAAAGAGGAAAGTTAAAGTCGGCATCTTCTTCCCCCTCTGATCAGAGTTTCCATAAACAGAGGTGTGAACTCAATAAGAAAGGACCATATTATCTTTGTGTCTTAATTAACCTGACCTTTTAAATGTCTTATTTCCAGAGAGGCTGGTTTTAAAATGTCATATTTTATACAGCTGAATGCCATATAATGAAAGTTTTCTTTTTCTATTATGTGTTTCTTTTTCTTTCCTTCCTCACCTATCTTCTTTCTCTCCCTTTAGCTTCAGAAACTAAAAATTAACTAGTCAGCAGGCACTAAGACCTTAACTAAGGCACTAAGGCACATTAACTAGCACAGGCACTAAGACCTTAATTTGTCAGTTTGTGTTCTGCATCAGCAAAGCACCACAGCACAGAGGTCTGCAAGTAACTTTGGTGAGACAGAGACACAGGTTGGAAGCTCAGTGTGTTCTGAAGTGTTTTCAGGAAAAGGAGCCTAAAAACCTCAGTCCTCAGGGCCCCCACATATGCAACTGAGCCAAGATTTTTGCTCATATCTAATCAGTGAGCTGCTGTCTGTGGAACAACTTGCACAAGTGCAGATTTACTGCTTTGATGGAAAAAAGTCTTTTGGTATTTAATACAAGTGCAGCTCATCAGGATATAACAGAGGTTTTTAATTACAATGGTTGGTTCCTCATAATTCTCTGGAGGCTCCTGTGCATCTGGCAGCCCAGCCTATACATGGCTTCAGCAAAGACACACCACTCCAGCAGAAGCTCCTTGGGATGTAACAAGCAGCTTACTGCTTACATCCTTGCAGTTTGTACATCAGACTATAGAGGAAACCAAATATAGCTATGGCCCCACAGAAAGTCAGAGGGCCGTTCTCTGTTCTCTAAGGACCACAGGGACCTTCTCTGTGCTTGGGACTCAGGGTGTCTGCATGGGTGGCAGGCTTGTGTCTGACAGTAATGAACCACAGGATAGGCTCCATGATCAGTGCTGGTTGGAATACAGCAGGCAGCCAGACAGTGCTCTGCTCAGAAAGGGATGTGGTGCATCACTCCAGGGATGGATTGCTTCACAGGTTGATTACACTTGTGTACTTCCTCAACTAGTCTCTGCCCCAAGGTACACACAAGAGGACTAGAGGTTGCATCAGAGATGCAGTACATTTAAACTCATCAGAAATGACAGATATGTCACAAGATGCTCATTTAGACAGCAGAATGTTTTCTGTCTCATTCAAGACATCAGTGAGATGAATCTCTGTTCTCAGTTACTCATCTGCTGTAACAACACCTTACAGCATGGGTGTTGCACAAGTGTAGTTCACAGCAATATGTGATTAATTGGCTCAACAACAATGGAGTGCTTTCTCAATGGCTCCCTACTGTTATTTCATTTCCTTCCTGGCCCTCCTGGCAGACACTTTCTCCCATTTCTTTTCTTTGACATAGGTCATTCTTTCCATCAGTAATCAGTCTCACTATGATGTTCTGCCTTTTCCTAGTCTCATTTGGATTTATCCAGAATTTCTGCAATATTTGCTGATGATGATGCAGCAGCTAAGAGTATCTGCAATTGAATTTGAAAGACACTCACTTAATGAACTAGAATCTAAGTCCAGACCAGATTGTTGTTTCAAATACTAGGGAGGTCTGTCAGATTATTTCTTAGACTCTATTAGTGATGTTTGCAATATTAGAGTCTATGCTGTGAGTAGAGCCAGTCAGTGGGCTCATTGCGAATAAATTACTCAATGCATTTGCCCACTTTTCTGTTTGTGAATCATATGTGAATCATTTCTGACTTCTCATAATATGTTCATAACCATTCACCAACATGGATTATAGAACAAATCTCAGCCTAGGGGAACTTTATGAGCTATTCACTTTTTACTAGTAATTATCCAGTGTGAATGTAGTAGTTTATTTAAGTCGCATGGCATCAGTTATGCTTCATCTTTGAATCATATCAAATTTTTTTTAAAGCAGGAGGGTAGTGACTAATACAAGTAGAACATAAGGGACAAATAAACATTCAGGACATGCATAAAATCTGTGCTATGAATAATAAATCAACTGTTATACAGATACTTGAGGGGAAAAAAAAAAGTACCAAAACAAAAAGGGCTGAGCAAGAATATGTCATTAACTTTTTTGGGGGGAGCTATTCTTCCAGCCCTAGGCATAATGTCAGCTACTACGATGAGAACTGTAATGAGAGGTTATTTCTTTCTTTACTGACAGGTACCAGCAGTGCAGAAGTAAAGGAAAATCGAAACATTGGCAACCTGGAGGATCATCCGATATCATCTAATGAGAGGGCAAGAGGGGGAACACCTAGCAGTAAGAGAAAAAGACCCTTAGAGGAAGGCAATAATGGCCATTTCTGCAAACTCCAGCTCATCTGGAAGAAAGTCTCATGGTCAGTGACGCCAAAGAATGCTCTTGTTCAGCTACATGAGCTAAAACCAGGTTTACAATATAAAATGGTTTCCCAGACAGGTCCAGTGCATGCTCCAGTCTTTGCTGTTGCTGTGGAAGTAAATGGACTTACATTTGAAGGCACAGGACCCACAAAAAAGAAAGCTAAAATGCGTGCTGCAGAGCTAGCTCTGAAATCATTCGTTCAGTTTCCCAATGCTTGTCAAGCTCACTTTGCTATGGGGAACTGCATCAATCCATCCACAGACTTTACTTCTGATCAGGCAGACTTTCCAGATACTCTGTTCAAGGAGTTTGAACCATCTACACACAGTGAGGACTTTTCGGTCTATAACCCCGTTAATAATGAATTGCTTTCCACTGCTTATCGACACGGGCGCTTACTCTGCCATACGCTGGACTTAATGGGCCACGGTAAGCAAAACAAGCACAAGATGGCATCCAAAGCAGAGAGTGAGAAGAACCCGGTGGTGCTGCTAAATGAGCTGCGGTCTGGCCTGCGGTACGTCTGCCTGTCGGAGACAGTGGAGAAACAGCACATCAAGAGTTTTGTGATGGCAGTACGAGTGGACGGGAGAACATTTGAAGGCTCAGGACGTAGCAAGAAGCTGGCCAAGGGTCAAGCAGCACAGGCAGCCCTGCAGGCCCTCTTTAACATTCGGTTGCCCAGCCACATTCCCAGCAGGAGTAAATGCCACCATTTGCCACAGGTGAGAACTTCTGAGTAGCCATCACCACATTGGAGGAGCACTTTGATCAATGGCATTAGCATTGCTGCAGCTGTTTTCTACCAGATAGTTCCTCTAATGTTATAGCAAGTGCCATGCCACAAAATAGTTCTTTTCTCATACAAAGAGACAGATGCCACAAGCAAAACCATATCCTGAAGTCATTGTGTACAGTTTTTAGCCCTTTCAATAGGAGGAATAGATGAAAAGGCAAAATGTAGGGGGAAATGCCAACGTTTCAACTTGCTAGAAAGAATGATAACATCGACCCAAGCGGAAAGACTAGGTCATTCTGTAGTACTGCATCTTTTTGGACTGAAAGGAGCCCATAAATGAAGGGATGCCCATATCCTCCTTTCAGAGTTATTTTTTAATGAGAAAAGTGCCATTCAAAAGAGACAGCAATGCCAAGGCATGTGCCTGTGTTGAAGCAGTCTCCAGACAATTCTACTACCAGAAAAGTTAAGGATTTTTGTTTATTATAGCCTCACTTTTTGGGTTGGGTTTTGGTCTCTTTGTTTCCAAGTATGCCTCCAACAGCACAAGAGTTTTAGTGAAAGCTCTGATTTTTCCCTGTAACATTGAAGAAATTATTGCTGTATTCATACAGAAAATATAGATGTGAGGTACATACTTAGCACACCAAAATTTCATAGTTGGTGATATGCCAAAGGCTATCTTAGAATTACTGAGACTCATGTCAATTTTCTAAGTTCAAAGGAAGCCAGGATTTGCAGACACTGGGAAATGTTACATGGTTATAAGCAATTCCTTGATTTTTTTGCACTATTATAAAAGGTTTGATCCACCAGAACCAGGAGGTGATCTACCGCTACAAAGCTCCTTTTATGAAGGGAGCTCTGAATGTCCAGGATTTAATGCAAAGCACTGGGAACACTAAGAGTCATTCTGCTGCTGGCTTGCTGTGAGACCCCAGGCAAGCCATTTAAATCCAATATGCCTGTAATAAAAATGAGCATATTATATGAAAGAACACTTCAAGATCCTTAAGTAGTGTGTAAATGCAAATTATTAGTAGCAGTTCTCATTAACATTAGTAAAGATGTCCATTAGCTGTTCAAGGAGTTTGATAGAGGAGGAATCTTTAGATGACATGATTGCCTGCAGGACACAGGAATTATTTTGGTGACCTACAAGTTTCCTTCCTAAGTTTCCAAAAAGGAAACATGAAAAACGTAAGAAATTCTAAAATGCATCATAATCCTCCACCTCTTCCATTTAATTCCAGTTTGTAACCTCCATGAAGCAAGGGGATAATAACATAATTCAGTAATAGAAGTGATTTTCACAGAGTGCTTTGCAGGCATTTTGGAAGCCTTGGCCAACCTGGCAGTTCCATCCTCTCCAGTACAGGTAGTACACATTTAAAAATGAGAAATGAATGCTGTTTCCTGCTCAAATTAATTCTGGTAAAATGTAGTTTGTTTAGGTGAACATGCCTATGGAAACCTAGCACTTAGATATAAAGAGGAACCACTAGTTCTGTCCTGTTGTCTGCTTTGCTGCCCCTAGTGAGCTTTGCTGGGTGGATCAGCAGGTAACTAGCATGTATTCATCAACTGATGGTTTGTCATGTTCTGAAACTGCACCACAAGAAACATTACTTCAGTTCTTGAGCTCTCTGAAATATTTATTCCCTGATTGCTTGGTTTCACAGTCATCTTCTTGAATATCACATCTTACCTGGGTCTCCAACTGTTCATATTCTTCAGTGTATATTCTCTTTTTAAAGGCCTTTTCACTTTTCTGCAGATTTCTGGCCTCCTTCTTCTCCTCAGTGTTCTGAAGGTATAAATGTCAGTGAAAATGTGTCACTGAACTTCCTCTGTCAGCATTTTTTTGAGTGGTTATGTATTGTCCAGCTGAAAGATTACTCAGGCATTCAGCACATTAATTGAGAGATAAGACTTAACACTGATTTCTGGTGACCTCCTTAGTAGCTGTTTTCATCAACAGATAAATCAGCCATGACACAAAACCTGTGTCATCTGTTACTGAAGTGATAACCCAACTTCCACTAAAACCAACAGACATATTGCCACTGACTTCAGCTGGGCTATAGTTTAAACATTAAATCCAGAAGTATCTTTACTTGTTCTCTACATTATGCATCATCTCATGAAGTGATCACCTTTGCTCACTGCTTCAGCCAGCCCATTGGGCTGTTTGGTCAGCCAAAGCAGTGGTAGCTGTACTGGGGAGAGTGTAGTTCTCATTGAGCTGTGGTCAGGGCCAGCTTCTCCCAAAGCTGTTTCGGGTCCTTGTCTCCCTCATCTTCTGTGAACCACATTTTCAAGGACACATTTCAAGTTAACTTTTCAAAGCTGTTCCCAATTTGGATGCTCAGCTTCTTTTGTTTCCAAAAGTGTTTAAAAGCAGGAGAGAACCCTGAAGCCCAAATAGCTTAGGCACAGAATTGGAAATATTGGAGGAGTGGGGAGGGGGGTGTTGTGTGTGTGAGTTCTGCACAGAATATGGAGTAACTGTCATCCTAGCCAATCATTCAGTCTTCTCACATGCTTTGTTGTAATAGTTAGGATATTGGTAGGGACAGGCAAACAAGATCAGGTGTAACAGTTTCACCCATACTTTGAATACTTTGTAGTATCCAGGAGTATGCTTATCTCTGTGGTTACCCTTTACAAACATCATTCCAAACTTTGTATGTCTCTGTTCCTGTTCCCCTTGCTGTTATCAGTGGTGTTAGGACTGGAAACAGGAGAAGCCATAAATCTTGTAATACTGGTAGTCAACTTGTGCTGAACTTTTGGATTTCACAATGTCCAGGAAAAGTGTCAAGAAAGTTCAGATGTCTTTATGGGCTGTGCCTTCCAACCATTGACATTTCTGCCTTTCTCATCAGGGGTTTCAGGCATCCCTCTGCCTAGGCCTCAGGCATGCCCTTGGTCTGACAGCCACTTCTCCTGCTGAGCAAGGGAAATTCAATGTAAAATGTCAAAAAAAGACACCATATACTCCAATCTGAGCAATTTACAAAACTGGTGCTTTGTTAGAATAACATTGCCGTGCCTCTGATTTTCTTCCCTGTGATTGTTTTGCAAGGCGTTTGGGCTGACTGCAACGCTATCCCCCCAAATAAACAAAAGTGTCTCACAATTTACACCAGGTAAAAAATGGACTCTCATAATTTAAAGCCAAAATAATTGAGATTGTGTCTTCTTTTCCACCCTCAACGGCTGTTCTATGACACTGAAGTGTAAGATAAATTATATTGATGGTCTGAGTCTGGGCACACCATGTTGATCAGAGTAGCCAAGACATGAGCCTAGAGCCTACTAAACTAATGGCAGAAATAGAGTCAGGAGAATGAAAATTGCAACACATCACTTTGTGCATTCTCACTAAATACTGTTCCTTATTTCCTAGCATACTTGGTCCATCAAATAATAAGCAATTTCTTCAATAATCAGCTTTTATGGAAGTCTAATGAATGCTTCTCCCCACCTTGGGAGCAATGTCTCCTATACTCCAAAATAGGAGACAACATCAAAGGGTGCTGACTTAACCAGCCCTAATGAGTCTGCGCTGGTAGAAATGAATCTACACACTCCCAGGCTTTCCAAGTGCAGTGTGCTCATTTCAGGATGTGAAGGTGACCTCTGACTGCATCTGACCAGTTTACAGATTGTTTTTCTAATCCTGTAGTCCTTCTAATCTATCTCACTAAGTCTTAACAGCATTCTTACTGCTGTAGAGCAAACCCATTAATTAATATTGCCATAACAAATTAGCAATAGAGGGGTGTTTGGATTTGAAGCAGACCTAAATTAGAAGAGAATAAGTGTGAAAATCACATTCAGTCTGCTTTGAAATTGCTTAATGCTCCTGTTGCTGGGTCACATCCAGAGCCTCCAGAGCAGTAGCCATCAATTTATTTGTTTGTTTAAATGAAACCTCATTGTGGTTTGTGTGTGTATCATGAAAAGAGCCTTTTTTTNAAGTAGACCTCTATGGGCATATACTCAAAGCCATAGCACAGGCACATCCCTGACTCAGAGACAATCACTTGGGAAACACTCTTTATTGCTGTGGAGTATTAAGACTATTTGAATAAAAGCCTACCAGTTTCTCTTCCTCGTTTTTTTTTTTTTTTTTTTTTTTTTGGCAAATAAAGCTTGAATCCAGGTAAATTCCTATTTGCCAAAAGCTTCATTTGCAGATCAAAGCAACCTCAGTATGCCTATTGCAAAGATGCTTTACCCCAAGCAGGTCAGGTATTCAGACCAGGTAACTTCAGTGTCACCTTGGTGAGCAGTGTTGTTAGAAGAGCAACCATGTCAGGAAAAGACCTGTGCCACATGCCTTTCACCCACTTCCCTCCAGAAACCTGTTTCTCGGTGCTGCAAAACTGCTTCATTTTCACACAGTATCAATTGTCCCTGCCTTCTTCAAGTTATTTCTCTCCACATCTTTATTTGCCACCTTCTTTGCAAACCATGCTCTCTCTTCCTGTGTCTCTATTAATATGGGGTTGAGGTTGTCAGTGGTAGATTTGACTCTGGTGTGAAGAGAGACAGCACATGGAGCTGGCATTGAACTTTGAGAAGCTGTTCCAGCCTGTGTCTGTGAAGAGTTTTGTCTGGTCCAGTGACAAGGTATATTTTCTTTATAACCTCCTCTGGTTTTCCCTTCACAAAGAGAAACAGCTGATATGTGTGTATGTAGGTCCTGACAGTGGGATATGAGAAAGGGAAATGTTGGGGAACAGAGAGATGCCCCTGCAATGCAAATAATGTTTGATTTTCAGCCACCTATTTCTGACTTTGTAGATGGGAAAAGTTGCTTTTTATACTTAGAGCAATGGGCAGTCAAGACATTTATAGGATTACAGTTTCTTAAGCAAAACAATGGCAAAAGAACCAATTTAGAGGCACAGCATTAGTACACCAGATACTGTTGTTATTATCCTGGTTGCTAATAAGATTGCAGTCACTTCTATGCTCACAGTTGAGAAATCAGGACCACCCCTTACCCCTCATACAAGTCCAACATAAAAGATGATTAATGCCCTGGAGAGATTACAGTTTGAGTCTTAGATGAAGAAATTACCATGTTTTAATGCATATAATCCATGCAAGATCAAAGAGAGATGCAGAAAGGCTACCTACATGAAATCACAGGAAAAAAATTAACAGGGTAGAAAGGACTCCAGACGCATGCTTATATGTGTAAACACATTAAGGGATTTGCACATGAAAACCAATCATCACTACAAAATAACACATTGTTTTGCATCAGTTGGGCTACAGTAATGCTGCATCTGTCTGCTACAGGAAGAAGTGTTTGAGTTGGTATATCCCTCTCCACCCTCCATACTTCTCTCTTTAGCTCCTCAGTTACTGTACCCTGTAACTCCCTGCTCCCCCCTGCTCCTCAACAACTCCAACAGGATCCCCAAAAGATTCCCATGCCCTTGTCTTTAAGTCCTACATGATACAGAGCATGCTCAAGGCTTTCAGAGCATTAGGTATGCTAAACAAAAATCTTCTAATGGAGATGTTAAAGACTAAATATGCCACTCACCTAATTAATAATACTTAGGAGAGCAGTAACAATGGCAATAATTAGTTAATGAATGGCTGATCTTCATTTACAGAAGTGAAAAAAGTAATTCTAATATCTGCAAGAAAAGAATGTTTAAAGCTAAAAGGCATTTTTCTCAAGTGTATATATACTTAGGTAATTAAGTTTATAAGCACCCCATAACCCTTCTTCCTCTGAACAAAGAAAACTAAAACTGCAATCTTTTCCTCATAAAGACTCTGAGGAGTCCATCAGTGCACTAAGAATGGGGTGAATATGATTTAGCTGTCTGACTTGGCTGCTGGCTGCTCTTTTAGGGTGGTTGCAAATACTTCATACCATTTGTAGTGCACAGAGCCATCATTTAATTTCTTCCTTTCAGAGTCTAGCTTTTTAAACATTTCTAGTGGACACAGTGGGGACTCTGCTGACTTCTGCTATTTACCACAATGAACCAACCTTGCCTATCCAGGAAGCTGATGGTGTAGATCTGATTTGTGAAGAATTATTATGAGTGCAACCCATTATGGTGAAACAGGCTGTGCAAAGTGATTAGGGCTCCAGCAACAAGGGGAGCTAGTTAGTACATGAAAGCTGAATCCCAGACTGGTGTCATCCACACATAAAACTTCCTTCTAAACCAGACACTCTCACAGCTGTCAGAGTCGCCTTTGTTGCTTTCTGGCTTTGTGAGTGAGCTAGGGACACTTCAAAAAGCTCTCAGCAAGCTGGACCTCGTTAAAGCTCCTGCTTCATCCTGGACTTGCATCCTGACATTGTTTATGATGCTGCATTATTATCCACTTAATACAAGCCATGATCATTCTGCTCCACTAAATGGAGTGTAATACAAATGCCCAGAGTAGATTTCTCTTTGGTTGAGTTCCATGCAAAGCCTCCCCTGTTTGAGCTGGAGAATTACAGTCATGCCAAAACCAAGTTCTTTGTCTATTTTTGTCTGTAGTCACATCTAGGAAGCCTTAATTATTCAGACATTTTCCCTCTCTGTGCAGAGTATCAGAAGCAAGCTCCTACCATTTATTTTACGATGACTACCTCCCTCTTGTGGTCCTTGTGCCAACCGTATGGCAGGCAGAACATCACAGTGCGAGGGCAAGGCAAATAGCACAGAATGCCAGGGCACCTCGGAAAGGAGGCAGCTCAGAGCCTGCGGTTTCCCCAGTGATGCTGCTGAGAAGCCCAGTATCACACACAACAGAGGGACTGCTCTCTTCCTGCTGAACAACTGGGAATGTCTTTGCCTCTTTTTTTTTATTGCATTCGCTAGCCTTTAAATAGTGCATTTGAATAGAAATTTTGGACAAACCCGGCATTTCTCCTCCCCTTTTATCTCAGCTAAACTGCTCATACATACTGCAATGTCATAAAATTCAATAGGCAGAATATATTTAGGGCGTAATCTCAGGATTGTTGAGAATTAATGGACAGAGCAGAATTTAGACTTGTTACAATGCATGTAAAAAGTGATTTATGTGTTTAGACATTTATACAATCAAGCCAAACTGGAGAATTGGCTCATGTGCTTTGAGAGAGTAAAATCCTTTGTTGTTTATTTGGTGCTTTCTTTATATGAACATCTTTCAGATGAATTTGAATCTCTAATGGGAGCAAGTTTTACTTTTTTTACATGCATGATATGATAAGATAAAATATTTTTACAAACTCCTGAGAAATAGAAATGGGAAATAAATATGCCTTCTAACTGGGAAAGTGGGTAAATTAGCTACCTTCTTTCATCACAAAGTTTTATTCAGTGAAAACAATCAATACCATCTATGTCTCATGATACCCATCAGCTTAGACTGAATTCTAAGACACATAAAATATTAATGCATCCATAAATCTTTTATCCTCTACATTAAATACTTTAGTATTGTTTCTAGACAAATTCACATTGCTTTCTTATCCTTTTTAGTTTTCCAATTGATAGTCAGTGTTCACTTCCAAGCAAGCTAACCATTATTTCCTCTTTGTGTTCTGAACTGAAGCAGACATTTCATATGAAAGCACCTAAGCATGATTGCTGTTAACCTAATCGTCATCACATATGCTACAGACAGCAGCCACGTATTCAGATCTGAATGCAGACAATGGTACCTTAAAATCAATGTTACACTGAGGTGTCACCTAAATGAGCATATGCTACTGAAGCCATGCTGATATGCTCTATAAATTCCTTGTGTGCTGTTTCTTCTTACTCTATTTATCCAGCTCACCTGAAGAAACATAGTCAAATGGACAAAATTCATGTGTTTTGATTTGCTCAGAGAAATAGCTTAAGCAGGCCATAATTTCTAGGTTTTTCTGTTCATGTCATTTCACTGTTGAGTTCCTATTTTTATGGCATCTTCTATGCACTGAGTACTATTACTCAAAGAAATAATTACAATCAACTCCTTTGCCTTCTATGTGGGTCACTGCTTTATTAGGTTAAACACAAGGAATAATGTGAGTCTACAAGGTCCTGTGGGGAGGGTGAAGACGGCAACACTGGCTTTATTTCTTATTTGATAATTAGTTTTTATCTAAATCAACTCTGCCATATACTTTTAAGGAAAAATGCTCTCAGGGATATTTGAGAATAAACTCATTACTCCTGAACCAGCCCTCTCTTTTCTTCCACTTTCCTTGATATGCACACAAGTCACTTAACCCCCAGTGTCTAACGTCCCATGCATACACATCATGGCAACAAGAGTTTATAACAGCACTACAAATACACTGTTAGGGCTTGGTTGTCACGTCATTGCAGAGAAACCATGTCCAAGAGAGTTACAGAAATTGAACGTGCTTCTTTAAACATGATAAAGCTACACAGAAACCCTCTGCTAACCAAAGCAGTGGCCATCAATGTGCAGCAGCCAAAAAAGCCAAGCTAGAAAATAATTGGGAGCAGTGGCTGATACCACAACAGGCATAAACTCAAGTTCCATGAAGGCTCATGGTTATGGCAGTGATGAAGAACTGACTGATACGCACTATAAGATAAAAAATGGAGCCACACTGAATTTTTTGTGCCTGAGTGTCAGCAATTCAGAAGAAAATGGAAACAGATCACGTACATAGCTGTTAAAACCATTTTCTGAGACAAAAGTTAACAGGCACCTCTTGGAAAGCAGCNTGGTTATGGCAGTGATGAAGAACTGACTGATACGCACTATAAGATAAAAAATGGAGCCACACTGAATTTTTTGTGCCTGAGTGTCAGCAATTCAGAAGAAAATGGAAACAGATCACGTACATAGCTGTTAAAACCAGCCAGTTAACAGGCACCTCTTGGAAAGCAGCATGATCACTCAAAACAGTGTCATATAGGAATACTTCCAGTTGTTCCTAACATGATAACATAGAAAAAAAGCAGAACAGCCCATAAGATTCACCATTCTGGAAAACACCTTCACAGATGCTAAAGTTAGTTATCGGCCCCGACCCAAGAAAAATTTAAAAGCCCTGGCACGTACATTCCTATGAATCATATGGACCACTGAGCTTGGCCCAAAGGTTTTGCCATTCCCAGCCAGGATTGACAACACTTTAAAATACTGCCATATTTTGATGCCTTTGCAGCATTGCATATTCTCCTTTCAGTGTTCAGCTAAAGGCCACTCAGGATTTTGCCTGTATAGAGTTACGTGAACATTACCAGAACCACAGGCATGAGTTCTTGACACAAAGATATTTTTGCCAATACGATGCTTGTCTTCTTCAAAAATACACCGTTTTAAGTACTGTGCCACATTCCTGCTGATCATAACCCATACACATCTGTCTGGTTCTCTGCTGGTTTTTAGGCACCACCTAAATCAGCAACATTTACTTCGGAATTATCTCAGCGCAGTTGGAGGAGTCTGTGGATTGTATTTGCCCTTCCACTAGGTGCTGGCTACTACATAAAGAAGACAGCAAGACATCTTAAAAATTATTTATTTGCCAAATAAGCAAAGTATTTTACTCAAATTCACAAAAGGTTCTGAGAAACAAACCCACAAAACATTGCCATATGAACCCTCACATAGAAATTATTTTTTCCTTTCCCTTTTTTTTTAAGTGTAGGATATTTTTGGTCACAGTCATAATAACCCTACTGATAGGAGATGCCCTCTCCTTTTTCAGGGCAAGAACCTTCAGATGCACGTTTTACATTTTGACATCTGAGGGAAATCAAAGTACAAGAGGGATGAGGCTGCTGCTGTCACCATGTTCTGTGGAACACTGGTGGACTGATGGGAATAAATTAATAGCATTCCCCATAACACTGACAAGCTTCAGTGCATAAATTTTCCCTTTAAATTCTGTACTCATAAATGGCATGGTTCAACTCCAGCCAGCAGCTCAGCTTCACGCAGCCTCTTGCTCACTCTTCTCTATCCCATCCCACTCCCCCCACAGCAAGATGGGGAAGAGAATCAGAAGATAACCATAAGAAAACTCATGGGTTGAGATAAAGACCGTTAAAGAGGCAAAGCAAAACCCCTGCAAACAAGCAGAGCAAAATGAGGAATTCATTCACTGTGTCCCATCAGCAGGAAGGTGTTCAGCCACTTCCAGGAGAGCAGGGCTCCATCACTATTACTTGGGAAGATAAATGCCATAACTCTCAAGGTGTCCTCCCCTTCCTGCTCCTTCCTCCAGCTTTATATGATGAGCATGATGCCTTATGGTATGAAATATCCCTTGTGTCAGCTGGGGTCAGCTGTCCCGGCTGTGTCCCCTCTCAGCTTCTTGTGAACCCCCAGTCTGCTCACTGGTGGGGTGAGGTAAGAGACACAAAAGGTCTTGAATCTGTATAAGCACTGCTCAGCAACAGCTAAATCATCAGTGTGCTATTAACACTCCTTTTGGTCACAAATCCAAAACATAGCTCATGCTAGCTACTATGGCGAAAATTAACTCTATCTCGGCCAAAACCAGCACATACTCCAACACCCTTTATTCCATAAGAAGCAACATGACATTCACATTCAGTAGTCTTCAGTGTAGATATTTTTCCCTCTACGAATAGGCAGAGGACTAAAATGAATGTAAATTTTCAGAAAACTTCATCTTTGCCTTCATCTTTTCTTGGACATTTGTGAACTTAGAGAGATCTTAAGCACTCCCTCTGTCAAAAGGAAATAAAAGAAGAGGGGGAGGGGGGGAAGTAGTCTCCTTTATATTTCAAAAATCAAGCAAACGAAGCAAACTAGAAGGTCCTCACAGGCAGATTAACACCCATGCCATGCAAATGAGCTCAAATTAAGCTGATATCTTGATCTCTAAGCAAAGCTTCCCCCTGTCAGAATGGGGGTGGCTTGCACAAATCCAAGGGATCTTTTGGGGAGCCCTTGATAACAACAGGTCACAAGATGAAGCCAGAGAGGCTAAACTGAGCAGCAGGAGAGAAAGAAACATTGCAAAGACAAGCTAGAAAGAAAAAAACTGTCTTTGAGGCTGCCTTTGACAGAAATTGATCCCAGCAAATTAAGCACTCGCAGTGTAGTGGTTAGCAGCCTTCTTTTTCACTTCTCCCTTTCAAAATGTGAGATGCCAAGAGCAAGATCAGCACAGGCAGTTTGCCTTTCATAGGCAGTGGTATCTGGCATGGGGGATAAGGGCTGCTCAAATCTGCAGACATGAGGTGAACTTTGTGGGGTTGGGAGCAGGCTTTTGGGATGAGAAGCAGAATTGACACCCTTGGTGAACATTGGGCAAAAAATACCCCAAGAGTGGGAAGGAAACTACTGGAGTTATAGCACAGTCCTGAAGTGAAATCTGTGTTACGATACACATAGGGAAATTCTCTGATGGTAGCTGGGAGCCGTGTTATGCTACCCATGCCACATATTCTGGGAGTTTATTTCTTTACCCATATACTTGTCAACATTACAAACATCAGAAGTCCTTTTTGTGATTGGGAAATTAAGGTGAATAGTTAAAGCAACATAAACAAGATTTGCTCTGAAGCCACAAAACAATGTGGGAAACTAATACCTTTATTCCATATTCCCATGGGCATAAAGCAGAGCAGTATTTGAACCTGTGGATTTATAGCGAATAAAAATACCAAACTTATCCTGAAATGTTGCAGCTGTTTCTCATTCCATCATGCAGCTGATAAATAGCTAATCTCCAGTTCAGGCCTCTCATTTAAATAAAGCACAGTTGAAAGTTTAGCTATCTCTGACTGAACTACTTCAGCTGAATATCCTTAGTTCACTGCTTTTTGCCCCTATTAAATTCAATTCAGATAAAGTCTGTTTTCTACTTGCATTTGTTTCTCTCTTGACACAGTATCTGCTCCTGCTAAAAGCTTTCAGACTGGAAGAAAAATCTATTGAAAAATGCATTATTCAGAAAGCATAACTAAGCACCACTAATACTAGGAGGACAGGATCCTCAGTCTTTCCTGGTTCTGGTTGTGCTGTTGCTGGTTTCTGGTTTTCCTTCTAACACTTCCGTTGTTACAGTCTCATCTCTCCTAGCACGCTTCATCCAGGCAGGAGCTGGCTGGGGCTGGAAGTAAGAAAGCAGCTGTGAGAACAATTCAGTAAAATTTTAGGTCAAATGTTAGGTGCCCCGTCCTTGTGATAATCACTTGCATTAGAGCACATCACATTAACACAACTGCACTTGCAGCAAATTAACAGTGATCTGTGCAGAGGCACAAAACCAAGTGCAATAATAATACCCATGTATGAAAAACAACATGATCACTACCTAATTAATTAATAACAGGTTACTGATGAAAAGGGAAGCATTTGCAGCTAAATATGTCCTTGACAACACTAACAGGATTGGTTTAGCACTGATTGTATTTTACAATAAAACATATAAGTGCAAATAATTGCTTCCACTATATCATGGAATTAGTTCCATGACAGTTCAGCTGATTACTTCAAGGTTTTATCTTCATTTTGTAGCTGCAAGATCTGCTACCGTTTTGCACCTTGCTAGCCAGCAGTGAAACATTCTTGTCTGTTTACCTGTATTGCATGTAATGTAGCAGAAGGAGCAGAATCAATACTGTAGATATATTCAGTAACTGCATCACAAAGGTTACCATGCTCAGAAAACAGCTGATGAAGACTTGAGGTAATGAGCTGAAACATCCTGAAAGTAATTCCTAGCAACACTAAAGACAATAATACAACTTCGCCTGACATGGGTAATCCTCTGCAGACTGAGGGAAGCATAATTTTTTCTGGAAGGGAGTTTTGTGGTCTGCTGAGAGCTTGAGTGAGATATGGGATATACCTTACAAGTGAGGAATGGCTCATAACTCAGGAGAGGTGGAACTTAAATGAAGTCACAGAGGTCGTTCTTATTTTATCACTAGGGGAAATACTTCCTGTATATTGCTTGGCCTTTTCATACATTTAGTTACTGGTATTATTCTGGGTACAACAAATTGTTCAAAGTTTTTTCATCTTATATTTCCTCAACAGAAAGGTTTTAAAACAATTAAAAATTATTGCAGAGGGACTATTTGCTCTTTGAGTCCAAATTTAGGCTTCTTTTAAAGACAACTTTAATGAAATACATGGGAATTCTATGGTTCCTATAGGGTATGGAGCTATTGGCTAAACATTTTTGTTCTCTTTCAGTACATTTTTTGCTGCTGCTGCAGTACATAAGCTGGAAAAGTAAATGAAGCAGAAAAGTTTGCCCACACTTTTATCTGCCTTCATGGCAGCAGCCATTCATGTGATGTGAATACTTCTGCAGAAGAGATTTCCATGCATGTTTTCAGAGTGCTTCCCTAAAAAAAACTTAGCTGTCTGTGATCAGCTGCTCCTGGTAATCTGTGAGACTATTCAACTATTTGATAGCAGCAGATACCTCAAGACACTTGATCTCTATCTATACAATGTAAAGATGGGGACTTTGTAGAAACAAGAGCAACTCAAAGTAGCTCCGCACGGGAGGCAATGCAGCTACCCTTAAGGCAGCAGTCAGTGGGCCAGGCAGCACGTTGGCAAGTCATACTGAGTCATACTGGTGTCTCCCTTCACTCCTGTTTCTTCTCTTAATGGAGGGGGCTTGTGCCTCCTCTTCTTTAAAGGTATGAGTCTATTTGAGCCTGCAATCATAAAGAGTGTAAGAGGAGTCTTGGGCTTAGTAAATGCTTCCCTGTAGCTGCCTGTTATCAAACTATTTCTTAATTAAAGCCTAGACTGTGACCTGAATTTGTGTAATGGTGATATTGCTGTGGCTGTGACTTGAATCAGCTTTTGGTATGATGCATCTCAAATTGTTCCCTTTGAGAGACAGCTGGACTTCTTCACTTAAAATGGAATTCTTCAGGGTGGAGTGGGAGTTCTGTAAAACTGTGGGCATCTGGCAGCCTTGTGGAGCAGCCAGTTCTGCCTCAGCATCCCCGTGGATGGAGAGGCCGAGCCCATGTGTTGATCTGGGAAAGGGCAAGTATGAGGGCAGTCGTATCAGTGCTCAATTGGTAGGTCCAAGGGAACAAGCAAGAAAAAGCTCTGTTTGTTTAACTTCTGCCTATCTTGGTAGCCCAAAATTCATCACCTGAGTTTAAACGTATTCTAGTAACAGCTGTGGACAATTTCACTGTTTTTCAAAGCAATGTGTTGCCTGTTCAGAGGACTGTTAGTAAACCTAACAAACCTACTTCCTCTTCTCTCAAATAGTAAGATAAACTCAGACATAGAATTGTTGAATTCTCCTCTTATTCTAGCTTACCTAGTTCTGACTTCTGAGGGGCTTAATTCACAGATAGCAAAAGGTTGAGAGACGGTTGGTTGGAGGTTCAGCTGTAAACTGGAAATAGAGTAAGTCTGTTGATTAGTCTACGATACATTTGTTATAGAATAGATGGGGCATGTGCTAAAATCCTTACTTAGTAAAATTGAAGCCAATCAGTGCTGACACTGGATTAAACAGGAGCCTTTGTTGTGTTTGGCAGCTGTGAAGATGTTTGCAGTTTGTTAGAGAAAGGGGATGGTCTGCAATGCATCTGAGGGGTTTGTGTGCAACATACCAAGAGATGAATGAGCCAGTGTTAGGAGGAAACTGAATGACTTGGTATACTGGTTTTGTCTAGGATGGGGTTAATTTCCTTCATAGAAGCTCATATGGGGCTATGTTTGGATTTGTGACAAAACAGGGTTGTTAACAGACCACTGTTTTACCTGTTGCTGAGTTGACCATACACAGCATCAATGACTTCCCTCACACCACCCCATCAACAAGTCATCTAGGGGTGCACAAGAAGTCGGGAAGGGAGACAGCTGGGACAGCTGACCCCGTCTAATGCAAGGGATATCCCACACCATACAGTGTCATGCTTGGCATATAAAGCTGGGGAAAAAGAAGGAAGGAGGGGCATTCAGAGTTAAGATATTAATAATAGACCTATTAATATGTCTGTATCTCAACCCATGAGTTTTTTTATCCTTCTTATTGTCTCCCTTATCCAGCAGGGAAGAAGGGAAGGAGAGGCTGCATGGGGTTGACCTGCTTGCTGAGGTAACCCCATAACAGTGAGTAACACTGGAATGCAACTGTGGAAAGTATATAAAGTCACTGTTTATGAATCTACATTAACACACTGGCTTTCATTGAAATCAGTGGTAAAATTTTGCTGGGTACAGGTGCCATGTTATATGACCACATTTAAGGACATATTTGAAAGGAAAAGACTGAGCTACCACAATTTTAAAACTACATGATGGCTTTTTTCAAATCGCTGCCTAGTTTCCATTCATACCTTGAGGTGCTAATCAATAAAGTATAATTATCTCCTCTGTTTATAGGGTGCTGCCAGCTGTCCATTTGAATCGAGAACTATTGAAAGGCCATATGAGGAAGACCTGAATATATGTGTCAGGATCAATTCAGAGTTTAAATTGCTTATAATGGCTTTTTAAAGTCAATGCAGATATCTCTGACTGGCCTAAAGAGAGGGTGACAAAAGAGTAACTGGCTGTGTCACCAGGTAGCTGCTTTTGTAGTTTAAAGGGATATTGTCAACTGGAAACATAGGCAAGGTACTAAGCATAGTACTAACTACAGCCCTATGCATCTTGCTGACACAGCTTGGGAATGATTTATTTATTTAAGCTTTCTTTTTCCCCTAATTGGTAGTGAAGTATTAAAATTAAAAAAA
>NDXB01006392.1:12743-39458 GCA_002631895.1 Agapornis roseicollis | reverse complement strand
TTTTTTTTTTTTTTTTTTTTTTTTTTTTTTTGCCTTCTGTAGCTGTAAGAAACAAACTGGAAGAACCAGTCTGGTCCTCAGCATCATTACAGCACCATTATAGTTTATGCTGACCTAGCATTTTCACCGTAAATCCTGTTTTCCACATGAGTCTTGACATCAGGGTTCATTTGCTGTCCAGGCTTGTTTGGGGGGAAATATTCTTTTATGCACGTTGAGAACTGAGCCTAGCCCTTTTAAAATTTACAGGAGAATGACATACAAAGACAAATGAATTATTTCAGATACTTTCTAGTATTGTTCTTTCAATCCTGTAGCAAAGAATCTAGATCTCAGTTTGAAGTTGAGACTTTGCTAACATTTAATGGGAAATTAGTATAGCTCTGCATAGATTAGAATCAACACATTACACATTCAGATGAATGGCTTAATTTATTTAGAAAAGTGCCTATTCATAGTGAATAAATATTCAAAAAACTACTATGTAAAGCAATACAGAAACTTGTCCGTCTTTGGTATTCTGAAAACTGCAAGGTGTTTTGTCTTGTTAGATCAACAGCAGATCAGTAACACAGATGAGTATATCTACCTACTTTAAACTAAGTATTGACATAGACAAAGAGTCAACCTAATGCCCACATTAAAGACAGTCTGAAGCCTTTGCTTTGGAACAAGGGCTGGATCCCGACTGCCAGCAGAGCTGGGCATTGCTGAGGAGCTGCTGGGGATGGCAGTGTCTCCAGCCAGAATGACTGGCTCTGAGAGAGAAGGTCTGGCCACAGCTCTATCTCCCATTAAAGTCCAGACAGTGTAGCTCAAGGGAGGAAAAACCTGCTTTTAAGCCTATTTCCAGCAGAGAGCCCATCATGTGCTCGGGCAGTTCTTTGACATCACACAGAGCTGACTGGAAGCTCTGCAGAGTCCTATGGCTTGCCATGCCTAGGAGGTCATTGGTCTGTGCCAGCATCACGGTCTTCACCTAAGGCACCCTGGCTGCAAACCCATCAGCTGTCAGCTTCTCAGCAGAAGAGGGCTCCTACCTGCAGCATCCACAAACACTGGATAAATCAGGCCCTAGTCCAGCCTACTACCTGCCAGGATAGTGCTACATATTGGACAGGCTCTGTCACGTCCCTAATTAAAGTGTAGCCCTGTTTAATTGCTGAATGGAAGACCCTAGTTAAGGCCTTACAGCATGGCATAAGTCATCTAGATTTAGTCAGGGTTTGTTCCTACTGCCCATAACATGTTGGTTCAGCAATGTGAGTATGCAGGGACAGGACCAGGGTAGGAAAAGTGCTCCACCATCTGAGCTGTCATGCTTGGAGGGTGTCCTTTCCCTGGGCACGAGTACAGCTCGCAGTGGGCAGTGGGCTTTGCTTCATCTACCAAATTAGTACTCAAACACACAAAAACCTGTCCAGCAGATAACTGGAGTCATCCTGTGGGCAAACCAAGACTTGTCAGCCCAGCTCCTGCTTTCCAGAGCCTAAAAGTGAAATGAGGATTGACTCTTGCTTAAACATTACATAGGGAAGGAGGAAAAGACTTTCATTCCTGTCTCTCTGCCATCTTGTAAGTACATGACAATAGCAAGGCAGTGCATGGGTTTACACCAGTTTAGTTTCACACAGAGTTTAACAGCTGATTTAAATTCAGCAGGTGCAAGTTTTCTGTGTGGACAAGACTCAAGTCTATAGGAAATCAATGGGCTTAGGCATTTCTGAAACCTTCCCCTGTGCCAGACAGTATGAAATTCTCTCACACTGGGGTAAGTGACTACATGAGGTGCAGGTCAATGTTGAGTCAGGCCAGCTGACTGATGCTGATAAAATCTGTTTTCTGCCTTCTATTTCACATTCACCTTCATTTTAATTTTTTTTTTTTCAGATATCACTGTTAAAATGACATCAGGATCCTAGTTTCATCTGACAAAGATTAGGGACAAAAAGAGATTGAGAGAGCTGTTTGTGAAACTGTCAAGAACACAGAGGGGTCTAAGCGAAATCTATTCATTTTCACTTTTTGCTACTGATGGGTATAATAAGAAAATATTTTTCATTCATCCATGAAAAAATTTAGAGCTATATGCACATATATATGCAGAATGCAGCATGTGATTTGGCACAAATGCTTTAATCGCATGCATTTCAGATGTAACCTACTTGTAGCTTCACAACTGGGAGTGTAAGACATCAGTCTCAAGTGCAGGCTGATAATAAGCATCATGCATCTTCCCTTCAGATCCCACAGCACTTCCCCGACAAGGGGCTTGATTTGTCCTGTGCTTTCATGCAAGGCTTTCACTGAAGGCAAAAGCAATTCCATGTGCAGAAAAGCCCACTATAGCACACAAAGGCAGCCGCTTCTGGGGGGTGAAGCACTGCAACTTGAGCCAGGGCCTTGTTGTCAGGAGAATTGTCTTTTTTTTTCTCCCTCAAGATACTTGAGCCAAGAAATCATAAATGAGAACAGAAAATGTCATGATATCATTAACGTGCAAACAAAGGAAAAGGACATGTTTTGTGAGACTCCTCTGTAAAATTTGTGTGGCTTAATCATGCTTTTAAAGGAAATAAAAAGGCATCTGCTGCTCCAGCACGCTGCAAAGCACATGTGGAGAATGAAAGAAATGCACAGAATAGTCTTTTGTGATGTGTGAAACAGGCAAAAACACTGGAAAATAGTGACCGTTTATAAATGGAAGGTCATTCTATTTCCTTTTACCCATGAAATATATCTTTCCTATTTCAGCACTGACAGGGAGAAATACTTAAATCTAATATGGTGTTAACCACGTGAAAGCCAGGTTTTTTATGACTGATTTTGTTGAATTTCATATGTACACACACACGTACTTGGAATTGCAGAGGGATACAACAGGCAAATTTGCAAGGTGAAGGCATTCACTAAAATAAATATTTAAAAATAGTTTTGGTTTGGATTTTTTTTCCCTAAAATCTCAGGCAGGGCTACCTTCCAGAAATATTTACAAAATTATCAGAAATCAGATACCAACTAGTGGGAATTTTTTATTGCTGCCACTGGAGTTTGACCTGTCCATGTTTATATGGATGAATCATATTTGAAGAGGGGGGAAAATATATTTCTGTTTTCAAGACTGTCAAGTTTTGATCTTTTATTTCCTTGGCTTTACAGATATTGATAGAGAAGGATTTCTTTGCTTGAAAATAATGAACATAAAATTTGGTATATTTACAATTTTTTGAATGAAGCCCGGTTGAAATAAGTGTTACAAAGTAAAGTTCATACACAGTGAGAATCTCTAGCATTAATTACTCCTGAATGTTTGTGAGCACCCAAAATCCTGACATAAAAGCTGTAATTTCTATGCAAAGTAGATAGGATGATTGAGTTATAATTAAAATGGTAATTATACCCTTAATGCTCTGTATTTGACTTTTCAAAAAATGTTATGCTCCGAGAAAAGCTATTTAAAGATCAGAGAAAAATGTTTGAAAAATGAATGTATTCAAGACATTCCAGATCTTTTAAAATCCAGTTACTGATTTTTTACATGCTTTCATGTGTGGTCTGAAGCATTTTCTTCATTTATTTTGGTCGATGGAAATAATAAAAAATCATTGGAACGTGAAAAGCTGAAGCAAACGCAATATTCTCCAAGTTGATGTTTAACACGATAAATATTTGAAACGTTGGAGGGCAAGCAACAGTATTCACTTGGTGACTAAAAGCTCGGCCTTCATCCTCCTTACTGGGTGACTCAAGGAAAGAGCCAGTGGGAATTCAGCAACCATGTAGTTTCTTCCTCTCTGTTTTGAGACGTGTCATGCTGTACCCTACATGGGATAAATACGACATTTCCTTTGATCCCTCATTGACTCCTTGGAATGAAAATAAGAGCACCTAAAGCTATACATCAAATGTCAGGAGCAGCAGCCTACTGGAACCATATCAATATTTGATGATGTATGGCTTGCTGGGAGGCGTAAGAAATGCTGGTCATGGCAGTGGTGACACCCGGGACGCTTTGCACCCACCTAGCCATAGTGAGTGCCTGGAACTGCAGGAGGGGCTAGGAGAACAGTGCTTATGAGGGGGGATGTGGCTACAAAACCAAGCAGGTACTGTGCAGCAGAGTGGGGCCATTTCCCAACCACTGCCAAGCTTGTTTTATCCAACACGTGGTCTCACTTGGCCTGTGCAATTAGTATGTGCAAACTGGGATTATGAGCATGCTTATTCACTTTAGGGTTGGTACAGTAGTCCCTTCTGCTGTTCAAATAAGCACTCCTCTGAGGAAGGCAAAATAAGGGCCTTAGTAAGCTAAAAGCATTTACAGTAAAATCTGTAAAGTTGTGCAGTCTTAGGTGCTTGGGGGTTTTGTAGCATTACTCACTAAAAAAGGTCTTTGCCTACATCTGTTTACTCCAGGTACCCATCACTTACCTTGGACTTAATGACTTTTTATTCTTACTAGTCTGTAGATATAGTTTATGGTTGGAAGCTTTTCTTTATGTCCCACAAAAAGCGTAATAGGGATGGTTTAGGTCAAAGTAATGAAATTTTGTCATTTCTGTAAAATACATAGCAGTGATTTCCTATTTCTAGCTAGCTTTCTCTAGCATGAAAAGAGAAAATACCCAAGGACTTCATTGCTGCTGCTGTACTTTCTGCCCTCTTAGTCCACCCATGGGTGGTGGGGAGGAACTCCGAGGAGGCTCTGAAATTGGAGTAAAGCTGAAAACTCACTGAAGGAAATTAGCTTAATTCCTACATGCAATTTCTCTTCATCCAGTACCTGACCCAAAGCCAGGACCTGCATTCATCTCACTAGTGGGTAGTCCTCCCAGTAACTCACAATATTAATCTGTTCACAAAATGACTGATAGCTGATGCCATTTTCCAGTGTATGCACTAGGTAAGATCTTTGTCTTATTGTGCACTAGGTCGTGTCCCTACCCAACACTAGGTTGTAACACCTGTATCTGGCATCATAAATCTTCTCATGCCCTTATGCCACATACCTGTAATGCTCAAGGGTCCCCCCCTTTTCCAAGTGGACAAGAAATGGTAACATGAGAAAAGGAGAAAAAAAACAAAACAAACATCTGAAGGCTACAAGGGAAAGGAGTTAGCATGTGATAACAAGATAAACCTTTGTAAAGAGCAGAGAGTTATTTAGAAGAAACAAAGAAAAGCTGAGGAGCAAAAAATGGCAAACAGGCAAGTAGTGCATGAGAAAGAATGAAGAAATCTGGAAGGAAAGGCAGGGAACCAGGACTATTGGCTGTCATCTTCTCTTGCTTTTTTGAAAGAAACATTTGTAAAGTTCTTTTGTATTGACTCAGTTTCAGTGTCCCATCCCTTATTTCATACAATGGTTTATAGTCTGCCTGCATCCCATAACTGAGAGCTGCTGTTTGCAACCCCCTGCAGGAAGTCCTGAGTAGCTGATTTTTAGTCACTGAGATTTTTAGAAATCGTACTAGTTACCAAAAGAGATACTATAGGTATACATCAATGCCTGTTGCCTGAAAAACTATGCTGCTAGGCAACACTGATAGCCATTTGCTATTCCCGATTTCTACAGATGTGGACTGAAATTAAATGCACAAGCAAATTTTTTAAAAGCTTTGCATAAAAGGTTAAAATCATGAAATAGCAAAAATGTTCCACTTTTAAAGGCACGGGAAGTTCGAACCAAAGTCTGCTTAAGCAACGGTAAACGCTGCTATGGATTTCTGCAAGATTTGGTTCAGATTCTGAATTCTTTCCATGTGTAACACAACTACAGTCTGACAGGGAGGCTTTGTGAGGAAAAAGGAGAAACTTTCCTAAAATTATTGGTGATGGTAGATGTAGAAGTTTGGTTTAGAAAAGCCTTACCATTAAAAAGAGAACATTTTGGACAGCAGTCTCAGCCATGTCCAACTGGACTTGCCACATCAAAATGAATGTAGTGACCCTATTCTTACTAATTGAGGACCTCAGCAGCTGTGGTTCCTTTGCCGGAACTGGCAGGAACATGTGCCAGTCACTAATAATTATTTCTTTCTTCTTAATTTTGTGCTAGTCTATGCCTTTTGAGCTGGGTTTTCCATTTGAAGCTTTCTAAACTAAAATTCTCAAAGTACGTTGCATTGTGCTTCCTTTAAGGGGCTTTGCTATTCCCTTAAGAGATCTTTAGAAATGTTTGTGTTATGAATACTCCTGGATCCTTAGTCTTCCTGGGGAAGAACAAGACGGTCAGCCAAGGGAAGGAGGGGGGGGGGTATCTTTTTCCCTTACTCTGCATTATGTAGAATACCTGTGAGACTGATGCAAGCTGCAAAAGCATTTCTCTCTTTCCAGGTACTGAATCAGAGTCAGCTCTTGGTCTCCCAAAGTCCCAGGAGGCCATTTTTTCCTTAAAACAGTAGTCTTTAATGTCACTGCTGTTGCCCTCTATGATGGAGGCTCAAACCCAAACACTTTCTTCTGCCTCTGACAGAGGAAAACCTCTGACAGGGCTGCCTCTGACCAGTGGTGCACAAGTCAGCATCCACTGCGTCATTCTGGTGGGACAGCGCTTTACCTCCCCAGGGAGATCTTGACTGTTTATTTGCTACCAGCAGGCACACAAAGTGAGCAGCTGCTGATGGAGCCACGTGGTAAGAAACGGTTGTCCTCCCTCCTGCAAGGTGCAACATCCCACACACCCTCTACCTTCCCCACAGGGCAATCAAGAAGGCAAAATTGCCACAGAGATTTGCAAACTGAGGCCATGGAAACGTGATCCCTGGAGTACTGTGGGAAGATAAATGCAGGTAGAGAAACTGAGGCACAGGGATTCAGTAGCTGCTTCAACAAAATAGTTACAACTTCTGACCAGGTCTGTCATGTCTAATACCAAAAAGCACTACAGACTTGCTCCTTTGGCATCACACAATGTAAAAGAACAACCACACCTCTAGCTTGGGCCTGAAATGAGATTGAGCTCTTCAGAAGTCTCCAACCATCTACCTATGCAAGTTTGATACTTTAAAACCCAAGGGAAGCTCATAGAATCATAGAGTCATAGAGAATGGTTAGGGTTGGAAGGGACCTTAAGATCATCTAGTTCCAACCCCCTGCCATAAGCAGGGACACCTCACACTAAACCATGTCACCCAATACTTCATCCAATCTGGCCTTGAACACTGCCAGGGATGGAGCACTCACAACCTCCCCGGGCAACCCATTCCAGCATCTCACCACCCTAACAGGAAAGAATTTCTTCCTTATATCCAATCTAAACCTCTCCTGTTTAAGTTTGAACCCGTTACCCCTTGTCCTGTCACTACAGTCCCTAATGAAGAGTCCCTCCCCAGCATCCCTATAGGCCCCCTTCAGATACTGGAAGGCTGCTAGGAGGTCTCCATGCAGTCTTCTCTTCCCCAGGCTGAAAAGCCCCAACTCAGGTTTTGTCCTTTTCTGTGGCATGACAATGCATTTTGCAATGACAAGAAGTTCGCTCAAGTGTTTCCCAGTTTGTACCTGAGAGATTTCCCATCAACCTTGCACTGAAAGACATCTTTGTACCTCTTTGATAAGAGTTTGTTCTAGTAGGGTTTTTTTAGCTGTATCTGCACAAAAATATTAAGAACAAGGTAAAGTAGTAAGGAGTGAGATGTTAAAGTCTGGATAGAGAAAAAGAGGGTAACACTACCACATTCCTGTTAGAAGCTGGTGTTAGTCTTCCAACAGTTAACTTACTGCTAAAGAAACCATAAAATACCTGATATGTGGCATAGATTCTAGAAAAATAGTTGTTGAGATGTGTTGAAAATGTCAGCTAAAAAAAGCTTTCTTAACTATTTTAATATATATAAAATGGCAGTCTACAATTTAGCATGACATATGCATATAGAAATATAAAGTACATGACAAAATACAGCTGTACCACATCATTTTAGACAGCAAGGGTAAGACTTTATTACTCTGTTTGTTTTCCAGGTCACAGGGTCTGTGATAATTTCATTAGCTGCTGAAACATATTTTTACTGTGTTCCAAGGACAATGTTAAGTGCACAGGACTACTGTTATTGGCAATGAAAATTAATATCTAGGACATTTCAGTAGGATCTGAACATTTCACTACAATATCATGGCAATGTAATGAATGTAGAGCTAAATGGGATTTAAGAGATGGGATTTTATTCTATTTACTGTTATAAGGAAATAACTTTATTCTGATTCCCTTAATACTGGTATCTTTTCTCTATTACTACATAACTGAAATTGAAAAAATAGACAACAGATTTAATCTGCTGCTGAGAGCCACAAGATTTGGGCTCCCTGTATGGTCAGGAGAGAGAAATGGTCTCTTATGGGAAGAAATGGCCAGAATATGGCCATCAGCTAGGAGCCTTGCATGGCTCTGTGGGCTGACCACTGGAAATGAGTGTAGTTACTGAAATGTTCACCTAGAAAGAACAACCTCAAACATTCAAAAAGAGGTGAAGAGCACTCGATTTCCTAAATCCACCTCCTCTAATACAGCCAATTGCCTAGGGACCACTCTACCACTTTCCATCAGGCACCCCGCCCCTAGAGACTAAAGCATGTTATCCTCAACAGAGAGATGTTGCAGTTTACCATGCAGTTTGGCTCAAAGTGCATCTTGGTATTACTAATCAATGAGACAAAAATGTATGACTTAAAATCATGTCCTTTCACAGCACAATCTGAATTGAACCATCTCTTGATTGTTCATGGAAACAAAGGGGTGGGCTACCCCAGAACACATATGAAGCAGATTCACATATGCAAAACATACCGGATTATAAGAAGAGGGAGAAGAAATATAAGGAAGAAGGAATATAAGGAAGAATAAATACAGAATGGCTGTGGATGACAGAGACGCTGAGGTACAATTGTGTTGCCCAGCCATGTATTACCCAGCCATTTGTCAAGATGGTTATCTCGGGGCACAATGTGGAAGTGGCAGGAAACCATCAAACAAAAGAAAGTGGCTCTGTGGAGCTCAGGGGTGGCTTGAAGCCATACAGCTTCAGTGAGAGGATATTTTGGCACTTTGACACAAGAACATAGAGTCACATTTCCCAGCTTGATGACCTTGCAGAGCACTCTCTGCATCATGAAAAAGAAAATGTGCTCATTTTAGCTGTCACCGCTCTATGGGCAAAATATTATTATTATTACTGCATTACTTCACAACTAACCAAATGTTAAAATGCAGTAGATCACCCCCATTTTCCTGCCAAGCAATATGATGGCTTTTCTTTATCTTCCTGTCTCCTTTTTTTTTAAAATCAGTTTCATTTCTAAACAGGCACAGAAGTTATGTGAGTCAGAACAGTGGTGCTCAACCTTGGCAAAGGAACTCAGGGTTTTTAATGTTTTGTCAGTTGTAATCAATGGGATCAAATATAATGCTTTTAAATTCCTGTCTAAGGTTTCCTTCCATTCACCCTGCAAAGCACAGGAGCTATACCTGCAGTGTGTAACTGCAGTGAGGAAGGAACAAACAGCTGGCCACATCTGAGGGGATGTTGTGTGTCCATGTTTGCGTACACATGCTTTCATACCCATGCTGCTCTGGGAAGCAAAAAACAAACCCACAAACCACTGCTAGAGTAAACTGTGACAACCTGCTACTCACCTGTGAAAATGAACTACCCAGATTAATTACCTGACAAAGGCTGGACCACAGCTGTCAGCTCAAAACGAGAGTAGTGTGTCAATGAGAAACAGAACCGGAGACATGCTGTAAAGGCTTTGTGTGGGTGCACCAGGTTTCTTTTTTTGTTGTTCCTTTTTTTCCCTTTTATTTTTTTCTTTTCTCTCCCCACCCTCATTTTCTTCCCCTTTCTTGAGAACTGCCCCACTGTTGCTGTCACTTGTAGTTTGTCTTGCACTCTTACTGAGGCTCTCTGTTCCTGGAACACTCCAGTGTTGGGATAACTTGTACAGACATGGAGCAACAGTGCTGCCAGCCACAAAGCTGCACAATTATAACAGAATTAGGAATACTAACAAGCTGGCTGCAGTATTAACCACTGCCAGCATTATCACGTGGGTGGATGGTGGTTAAAATTACAATAGTTGCATGAGCTTGGTTGCATACTGGTTGGAGTTTTTTATTCTTCCAGATTCCCTTGGAGGGTTCAGAAGTAGTACCAAGAGCAGGCAACCTTCCCCCTTCTGTAGACCAAGGTGACACCCTTCGTGCTCATTTGCTGAGTGCAGGATTTGGTTGCTATCAGGGCTAGGCATGGCAGTGCTGGCCAAAGCAGAGCTCTTTTACAACTTGTCTTCCTGTATTGCCTAGGTCTAAAGCTAGGTGCTATGCAAAGGGGAGGGATAGGCAGAACAGTGCTATTCCCATAATAAGCTTGCCCATAAATTCAAGTAAAACAGTACTTTGACCCCACCTATATCAAAGAAGCCACATGCATGGTTTTATGAAAATGTTCCTGCTTTACAGGTTGGAAACTGAGGCAGCGGCTGATGACATGACTGGTATCGGGCTGTTGGAGATCCAGGCACAGGGGTAGAAACTCACCCCAAATCCCAGAGCCTTTACCCACTTCCTTTCGTGCCTGCCTTTCAGACTCAGAAATGATTCTTTCTTCTAATTTAACCATAGTGGAAAGAATGCTATGAGACACTGCAGTTTGAAGCCTATGTACAGACTCAGGAAGGGTCCTGATCCTGTAGCTGAAATATTTGTGATGCAGACAAGGGCGACCTAGAGTCAGCAGTGAGTGCATAAATCACTGCTCACCCTGGAGCCCTCTGAACTGCTACCCCATCCGTTACACCTCCAGTTGTTTGTAAAGCCTTTCTCCACCCGCAGGGAATTTTAAGTCAGATGCATGTAGAAATTCTCAGATTAATTTGATTTTGGGGAGGGAGACAGGGGAATTTAAGTGAGGGGTTTTTTTTTGTTTGTGTTTATTTCTCCCCTCCAAGCTGCCTTTCATTGCACATTTACTAGTTCTGGAAGACAACACCCTGCTGACACTTAGAGAAGCATCAGTGAATAAAGTCTGTTGTACAGGCTGCAAAGCCATCTGGACTTCCTACTGAAAAGGTTGGGCATGGTTTTAGGCAAGATTTTATCACGTCTGAAAAAACCCTTCTGCACTCAGTACCTCTTCCAAGGTTGATGTCAGATATTTTTTTCTTTCGTCGGTTGCAAAACAAAAAAATTGACAAACAGTTGGAAGGCAGCGAGGATGGAGATAGATATAAATCTCCAGAGGAGGCTTTGTCAAAGGTAGTGGAGTATAAACAAAAAATAAATTAGTTTTGGTGTTATCAGAAACTGGACAGACTTTGATTTGTATAATAGTTTGTCTGGGTTTCCAGACCACCTAGACAATGCTTCTGTGAGGCAAAGCACAGATCCACTTGACAGAAGAGGTGGGGGAAACGGTTAAACACATAATCACGGGAGGAGAAAGGGTGAAGAAAGACGAGAAGACAAAGGTGCAATGGCAGACAGCCTTGAAACCCTTTACTTCTTTGCTCTTATTATTTTCAGGGGCTTCAAGCAGCATGTTTTTACGTTGCTGTCCATATTAGTCAGCTCTTGAGTCCAAGAATTTTGTGTACCCCTTGTTTGCTATACCCTTCCACACAGACTTTGGCAGGACAGTCTCATAGACTGGAAAGGGTAGCACAAGGCTTGTGTGCCAGCTTCTGCTTGCTGAGGAACCCTGTGAGCAGAGCAGGGGACAAACATGATAAAAGTAATTTCTAGGTGTGCCCTTTAGGTTATGTACATCTTAGCAAATGAGTTAACATCCTGCGATTACCTTAAAAACACAGATTGGTGACACAGTTTTATGTATTCTGAGAGCTGTGTATGAAGCTGATTATTCATCTTTTCTCTCTGGAACTGCTGTCTGAGTTTTTACCCCATGATTGTACAGAGGAACCCAAACATGTACTACCAGACACCTCAGATATCCTCTGAGGTATTCTTCCAGAAGTGTGTTGTGACGATAAATGAAATTTATTCATATTTGTATTATACTTTTTTTTTTTCTGGAAAGAAAGAATTGCACATTCTGTTTCTTGTCTTTGACACTAACTTATATGAGCACAAAATATTAAAGCTGGCTGTCTCTCAATTATAAAGAATAATTTGATGATTTTATAGGATTTGGTCAATTTGTAGGTAAACTGCTTTGATATTTTTGCATGAGCTCTTAAATAAATAGACATAATAGTTTTTAATTTAATTGCTTGGTTGTTCATTTATTCTTTGCCTTTTTCTTCTCAAGAAGCTCTTCTATTGTTGCCCACAGTGAATAAAGCACTTAAAGCATCTTTCCCATGATGAGGAAGTTTTCTTAAAGATTTTATTTGCCATAAGAAATCTGAGCTGTAAGCGGAAGCTGCAATATCACACTTATCTGCAGGCAGATCCTTTCTACCCTCCTCACAGGTATGGTCCCATGGGAAGGTCATCCTGTGGAGGACAGCCCACGCAGTGCCACTCCACAGTCTCCTGGCCTCATGCACAGTCCTTCCCTGGGCTCTTGTTTAAAGACAAGTCTGCTGAGGCAACAGGTTTTGCCCAAGAGTGTTGACACTGGGTTTAAAATGGCCATTCCCAGGTTCTAGGTGTGAACACCGGGCTAGAAGCTTCTTGACTGGAGATGGAAAGGAGAGTGATGGAGAAGTGATATTCAGTTTCTAGAGCATGGGCTAAAAGTAATGCTGACTTTTCAGATGCAGGTTCTCAGCAGATACAACGCAGTAAAACTCTTCCATAAGTTCGTCAATGTTATGTTAATTGCTTGTGTTTGTCCAGTAAGGGAGAGACAGGTTTTAGCTCTGACTCCAGGCACACACCACTCCCAAATGGCTCTGTTAGGTGCCTGAATGGCAATTGGGATTCAGCTGAACCACAGTTCTGCCTGTCCTGGCACAAAGCCACCATAGATGATGAGACCTGCCCTACTAATTACACATTTAAGGAGAAGCCCAGAGAAGGGTGAGGTAACAAGAAATGCAGATTTCCTTACCACCCCTCCCAGCCAAGGGAAAGGTTGTTAGCAAGGTTACAGACAAATTTTGAAAATCATTACAGCAAATGACGGCAAGATCTTTAACAACAAGAAAAGAAAAATTCCAATGTCTGTAAAATAACTGCCATGCAGTGTATTATATGCCTTGCTCTGTAGTGATTCAGAAAGTTGAATCATGCAGTGCCTTGCTGGGATCAGCAGTTCAGAATAGATTAAATTTGTTTTGGACACTGCCTGCACCCTGCTTTATCTAACAAAGCATATGTGTGATGGGGAAGGCTCTTAATAGCGCAGCCCCTTAATGAGAACCATAAACACACAGGCATAGATTTTCAAAGTGATGCTCAAGGGATTTGAGCAAGCACTGTTCTCTTCCTGTTTCGAACATTTACCCAAGAGCTGCTAGCTGGTTAGGCTGTGGAAAGAGACCAGATCTTGAACAGCAAACAGTATTGTATGTGAGGGTTCTACCACCATTGGTTTGCAAAGAATATTTGTTTTAATACACCTAAGAAAGATAAAGCAAAGAAACAGAAAACTGAAAAGACATTTCTCAGATAAAGCATTTTTTTTTATTAAAGAGAGATGGCTTATAGTATGAATCTGAAATCTAGGGGTTTATAGAGACCATAAAAACCTTTTTACAGAGTTAGCCATTGATAGGCACTGGTGGCTTTATAGAGCTTTTATCTAGTTAAAGAAAACCCATTCGTGCTAATTTAATGTCTGTAATGTACAACAGCTTGACACCTGAGGCTTGTCCTAAAGCAGGCACAAGGCTGCAAAGTGAACAACTACTTCATTGTTTTGAATTATTCAGCACTTGCAGCCAACCTTATGTGTGCCTCTGTAGGAAGAAGGCTTCTGGATTAAAGATCAGTAAAAGAAAAGGAAAAAGGCAAACAAACAACCCCTTCTTTCTGGCATTTGTTAGCAGGTGCAGTATTGACTTCAAGAATGATTCTGCAGAATTGGTATGGACATTCTTCATTGCCAGAGCAATAAATGCAGAGCTGTACTCAGAAGAAGCAAAGCTGGAAACTAGGCATAGCCTCCTTTTGGGAACAACTGTTCATGTCAGTGGAAAAGCTTGTTTCCTTTAAATTCATTGAAATGGTACTTACTGGTAGCATCCTTTTAGAGCAAGATGAATGTAGACAGCAATGAATCAACCTCAAATAGAGGGGCTCATACATTAGCATCCCAGAATTAACACACTAATTTGAATTTAAAGATTCTAATTAAACCTACATACAAAATGGTTTTCCTACTAAGTAGAAAACCATACTTTTTGGAGGAGCTGGAGCACTTGGATTTGACAGCCTTTCCTTTTTCAATTGTATGCTTATTTTGTGTGTTCTATTTTCTTTCAGTCACTCCAGGGGTTTCTGAAACAAATAAACAGATGCGTTATATTAAGCTTGATTGATTCCCTATAGTCAAGGGGTATATTGAGAAAAGAGACCTTTTATTTTTTTTTTACACTGAGCTTGTGGAATAAATTCCCATTTGACCTTTGTGCTTCCTACTGGTGCTACAAATTTCTTTTGCAATATTTAACATTGATTAAACTCATTTATGGTATCACATAGTCGTAGTGGTACTCAAACAAATTCAGGAGCTTTTTCATTATAGCTGAACTCACATCATAGTTATCAGTTTCTAAATTTGTCCCTTCCTCCCCAAATGCCCAAATAAAATTTGGTGCCCACACCTCCATTTCGAATTTGAGATTTGTGTGAAGAAATTCTACATTTAATAAGAAGTTCTATGAACAGTGGTAGAGAGCCTCTTTTTGCCCATCATGACTGAAAATTTCACTGAAGAGATTTTAAACAATTTACTGGGAAACTTTTGTGTTCCCTAGTGAAAAGTTTCAGATGAAATGGAGGACTTTCAACTTGTATTTAGCCACTCAAGGATCATCATAAGTGGGAAGCCTCCCACAGCCTTTAGTCGTTGCTGGAGCATATGCTGTATATATGAACAATTAAACTCTGATCAAACATTTTTAAGCAAACCGCACATTCATTAGAACAGGGTGGAATTTAAACCTAAAGAAGTCATTGAGAAACCTGCCAGGCATAAAGGTGCTGATATTTACTCTAAATGGACATTAACTAACCCTCCCATCCCACCTTTGTCTCATCTCAATTTCCCAGTGGATGCTGTATTGTCCCAACTCCAGCACAGCCCGTGGCTATTTCCATAAAGCTCTAGGCTTACTGGGAAACACCAAAAACAAAAGGGTGGGAGAAGGACTCCTCTATTCTGACTTCCACTCTATTCTGGGATATTTCAGGGCATTTTGTCATTCTTCTGCCTTTCCCAATGGGCTAACTTCAAAGTCTGTCTCATGCAGCAGCCAGCACAGTGCTGATATTTAGTAAATGATCATTGATGATATAAACAATGAAGAAGAGGCAAACATGGATTTTTGGGCCTGGGAAATTCACAGAGCAATCAGCCTCCAGCCTGGGTGAAGGAAGGAGAGGGAAGTAGGTAGCGAATAATCTCTCTGAGCCCAGGAATCCATGGCTCAGTCCAGGCAAGTTGCCCAAGTCAGCTGAGGTTAGCTGAGCCACTGAGTCTTCATGACTGCAGAGAAGATTTGATACATTTGATGATCTCAGAAATAAGGAATTCATGGTGGTAACTCAGCATCATACGTAGTTAAAATGTTGTAATAGGACTATGGACATGTCAGGTTTGGTGAAAGCGATTATTTTGACTAAATCAATAGCAGCAGTTAATCTCCCCAGCCAATCTTGGTAAGAAAACTGTGACAATATTCAGTGTCAGAAATACATTACTGTACTTTCCCTTAGAAGCTCAGTGTGGGAACAAGCTTCCGCTTGGGCAGGACATGCTCAATCCCCAAGCAGGACAATCTCAATCTGAGAAGACCTCTCTGAAACAGGATGTACATCAGATATGCAAATGTATTCAACTGAATGGAAAAATATTGCCAGTCAAAACAAAACCACCTTCATCTAACATAAAACAAGGCCAATGTACCCTGGCCTTTGAGGGATAAGCCAAAACCAGACAAAATGGTCAATACTGTAGGAGTTATGATCAGAAAGAAAAAATTACTGCACATCTCAAGGAAAGGACCACAATGAATTCCCTGGCAGTGTCTTGCTTTTTGAGTAATACCCTGTAAATGCTTGTGCATGCTTGAAGGAAGGCTGAGTTATAATGGGCTGTGGACTGCAGCTTCCAGCGTGGGTGAAGAAGTCCATGCATATCCCTGCTTGGAAAGTCTTACCACCTTCAGTGCCACTTGTCTCACCATTTTCTTGTGAGGTGGCTAAAAAACACACCCATTTATCCCTGGAGAAGTCCAACTCATGAAAAAGCATGGGGTCTGCTAGGAAGCAGGGCAAGGAAGGAAGCCAGCCTGCAATCCACTGTCTGTGTCCCCCTCTCCTGTCCTTCCCGATGTCACCCCTGCCTGTCCATTCCTCTAGGTCCTTGTTAGCCCTTTCCACCATGCTAGGGCAGCTCCTGGTGTTAAATTGATGCTAGAAGACTGATAGTGGAGGGCAGCCCATGAACACTGTCAATTTCTCCAGGCTGCGTCTTGAGGATGATGTAGTACCTGGGGAGAGCCTGACTAATTCATTGGCTCAAGGGTATAATCACTTAGCGATGAATCTCCAACTAGCTACAGCAAACTTATTTACAAGCCTGAGAAAAACTGTGTTGTCTAGCAATCTGCTGCACACCCTGTCCAGGAGCAGTACCCGAGTATTGATATTCTCTGTGCTGTGTTTTCCTCACCTCCCATTTAGACAGGGTCCTCCATAGAAAAAAATTCAAACTCCTGCTGTCAACAAGTGCATGTTTCCCCCTAACCAGTAAAAAGAAGTAGGTGCGCATCTCCTTTTATCTGTGAAGAGAGTTGTGAACTTAATTCAGCCTGATCCCCATTCATTGTGTTCAACATTTACTCCCCAAATGTCAGTAATTTCCTGGAAAATAAAGTACTTGGGAGACAGGAGAAACAGAGCCCTTGGTGATATCTGTATAGCAGAGTATTTCTTCTCATCCATATGCAAATCTAACCTTTTTGATATTTCAACCCTATAAACCCTAAGACAGGATTTCAATAGAAAATGTTTACTAAAGGCTTTCTCCTTTATAATCTATTGATTTTAATATCCTTACTACTCCTGTTGAATGTCAGTTTTACCCTGAAGACTCCCATTGCAAACTTGAACACATTTAATTATTTATACCATTTGAAATATTAGTGCTGAGAAATGACTAAAAGTTTCTGGTTCTGTAATAGTATGATCTGAAGTTTGATTTTCCTTTGTGAATAGCACTAGTAATTTGATATGGTAATCAAGGACAGATGAATACTTCAGACAACACAGCGCAGTTTTACTAGTAATGACATCTATTTTTCATTTTTCCAGCCTCCTTGTATATTTTAAAGTGTAACTCATTAAGTACTGTGGGATCTCACTGCCTTTTTTCACAGTCAACAGTTTAGCATTACGTTTTCATTCTTCTGAAGGTGCCTGAACAAGTAACTGTTGCTTCCATCAGTGATCGTATTTAGGCAGCATGCATGGTTTGAGTGCAACCAAGAGCAGATTTGTCCCTCGGTGTGAGTCTAGCAGTCTTGCTTGCCTTACTCCTATCACTCACTGCATTAGTAAGACAAAGCAAAATTTTGATGTCAGAGAAACCGTGCCTGAGACAAATATTGCTTATACAGAACAATCTATGTGAAGACTTAAGAAAGATAAGATTATGATAGCAGGCAAACCAAAACAGGGGAGTTTGAAACTCAGCACCTATTGGGCAGTTCTTCCCCAGAATTGTGGTTTTCATCCCAACACACATCCATTGTCTTAATTTTCCCTTTTTTCTACTACCAATTTGATAGTTGTTCAGAAGCTGCAAAGTTGTAGTTGGCTCTTCTATTTAGTCCAGATGAAGAGTTTTATTTTCACCCATATCTGGTAGGAGGAACTGTGGTATCACCAAACACAACTTTTCTCTGAGATTGTTTTGATAGTAGAGAACAATGGTTTTTAAGTTATTGCTGATGGCAGGTAACACAGTCTAGCTTGTATCCTAAAAGTTTAACCAGGCTCACAATAGCCATCATGGTTTGTATCCTATCAGGAATGGTCATCTGGATATGTAACTTTTAACAGCCTAGGAGCAAGAAAATCTCTGGAATTAAGTCTTTGATGCTAAACTGAGCAAGGAATTGCTTGAAAGAGTCCAGCGCAGAGCCACAAACATGATTAAGGGAGTGGAACATCTCCCTTATGAGGAGAGGCTGAGGGAGCTGGGTCTCTTTAGCTTGGAGAAGAGGAGACTGAGGGGTGACCTCATCAATGTTTACAAATATGTAAAGGGTGAGTGTCAGGATGATGGAGCTCGGTTCTTTTCAGTGATGTCCAGTGATAGAACAAGGGGCGATGGGTGTAAACTGGAGCATAGGAGGTTCCATGTGAACATCTAGAGGAACTTCTTTACTGTGAGAGTGACAGAACACTGGAACAGGTTGCCCAGGGGCGTTGTGGAATCTCCTATGTTGGAGATATTCAAGGCCCACCTGGACAAGTTCCTTTGTGATGTAATTTAGGTTACCCTGCTCTCGCAGGGGGGTTGGACTAGATGATCTTTCGAGGTCCCTTCCAACCCTTAGGATTCTGTGATTCTGTGAAGGAGTACGTGTACCAACACTTACTTCCACCATACCTGTCCTACATGCATTAGATATATTTGTAACCAGTTTTGGTTTCATAGAGACATTGAGAACCAGTCTAAAGGCTCTAAATAAACAGAAATACTGTCACTGAGCACATGACTGGGTCAAGCCAAATAAGTGCTCTGATATGTGTTAGAGGGGAAGGCAGCATGCTATGCTTCTTGTAACATGTGGATATAAGTCAGGAATGCAACATCATACCTAGCTCTGCCACTAAACTGGCTTTCATGGCCAGAGTATTCAAGGCCCTGAAATTAATGTTGCACTACATGAATCAGTCCTCAGGGGATCAAATCTCTCACAGGGCTGAGCCATGCATCTCTTGACTTCTTTTTTGCCACCTGCAAAAATAGACTGCTTCTTTTCTTCCTTTCCATTTTACTTTGGAATATCCATTTGGAAACTTAGGGCAATAAAATAGCCTATAAACAACCTCCCAGATTAGACAGCATGTTTCTGGTTGTTTTTCTGGCATCCTATGTCTGTTCACATATGTCACTCCTTTGGTTCTATGAATTTCACTGACATCCTTTTAAGCAACAGATTCAAGACCAAAAATATTTGCCTGACTTATTTTAGCTAAGAGCATTTACATTTAATGGATTTGCTGTTCTTTCATGTCCCAGGTCACTCCTTGAGATCAGAACATGTCGAATTTCTTATCACCCCTAAATGTTATCTGAAGTCATGTCGTTATTTTGCCTTTAGTGAGTCTCTTTACTCTCTAGCTTTGGAACCTACTGCCAAATGAAGTAAAGAAAGCTCTGACTGTGGAGATTTCTAAATCCAAAGTTAAAAGTTATTTGTTCTATTTAGCATTTTTAAAACGATTCTTTTAGGAATTGTATGTGCCTCTAAGCTAATTAACTCTTAATGAGCGCAAAATGCCCTGGGATGCAGATTTGGAGGGTATGCTAGAAATGCAGGCATGGATTGGACTGCAGTACCATAGGAGATGAAATTTACGATTGGATTTGTTTTTTTTTTAAATGATGGTGCAGATAGTTTTATTGAGAGACTCTTTTTTTTTTTTTCTTTCTGGACTAAATAAAGCTGATCAGATTTTTAGTCCACCATATGGGGCCCAGTTATATCAGTCCTGCAAATGCACTTTAGTTTTCCATTATGGATGAAGCCACTCTTCAGTAGGGAAAACAAGTTTAGAAACAAACTTTCATATTATAGAAGACAGGCAGTTTTCCAGCACTGAGCACTTAACCAGAGCACCAGGAAATCAGAACACCTGGCTGTGCTCAGCTCCGTCCTATTCCCCTGGACCAGTCTCTCACTCTTTTAGTGCCTTCACTCATTCATCTGTAAAGCAACTATAATTGCATTTATATCACAAGGGTACCTTGATGCTTGACAAATGAGAATTGACCCAAAATTCATCCTTCAGAAACACTGTATGAGCAATACCTTGCTCACATGGTGGTTATGGACAATTTGATTAGAAGAGGTATAAATGCAGTCAAAGTGAAATTCCATTTAGGATCTGTCAAACTGTTCTTAATTTTTCTTAGTTTTCATCTAATCCTGGTGCAGGATTTTGCATGCATTTCCCATAAATGGTTTATATGCCTCTTTCCTTCTTTTGCAACAAGCCAGCATATTTTGTTCCCTGTTATATTAAACTGTCATTTTGGGCAAATGATTTGTTCCCAGAGCAATACCTGGGAAAGCAGCATTTAGCAAAACAAAGGAAAAATATTGTGTCAAAGAAATCCTGTCCTATATGTATATGAACAAATGACAATCACAAGGATTACACATGGAAAAATTATTCCAGATTTTATGAAGAAGGGGTTTCATAACTGTTGTTATGTTTTATCTAATTAGATTTTTTATATTTGCTATAATAATGTTAAAAATTAAGCTGACTTTCTGCAACAAACTGTAGAAACATATGGTGCACAGCCTGCAGAGGCTCTCAGTGGCAGCAGTATTACTGATAATATTTGTGAATTAGAATCTGCTTTCCTCTGAAAAATAGTTGTGTATTCTCCCAATTTAAAATACTGTGTTTTCACCAACATTTTTTCATCACCGTTAACAGTTCTGGGAGAAGAGCATGCATATGATCTTTCTAAATACATTTTCACCTTTACATGTCTGTGGACCTTTCAGGGTGAGGGTGGCTAAATATTCAGGCTCAGCCATGAACCCACTTAAAGAAACCAGGTGAATTCAAGGTGACCTGTTTTACCAGGACCTCCCCCCAGGTCGCTTCACCCAGCATCAGAAATAAAAGTGGAGTTGTTGCTTGGTCACGCTACTTTTGCTAACAAAGGGACAATCACTTGAGGCTAACCAAATTACAGGGTGTCAGGAGGTCTCCTATCAGCACCCCAAAGTAAGCTCCAGCCCCTAGGAACTGCTCCTGGGAAGATTTGTAGGTACATATTAGTTTCCCACAAGAAATCGTACAGCTTGAAGAAAAAACCTAATAAAATCCTTTGGGTCTTACTTTATTATGTTCAGACTTACAAAGCACTTTAAGAACAACTCATGCTAACAAAGAGCATTCCCCTGACTTATCTCCAATGTATGCTTGAAAGGCTCTGTTCCAAACAAACTGCAGAGATTAAGTAAACAAAAAGATACTAAACATTGCAGCAGGGAAGCAGCCCAAGTAGTGATGTTCTTGGGAGCATCAGAGATGGTTTAGGTTCACATTCATCCATACACAGTCTGCAAAATTCACTTTTTAGAGCTTTTACCCTGTTTGGCTTCAGTAACCTGCTTCCTAAGGCTCTCCTGGGTGACTGGACCTGCTCATACCTGGGGGTTCAGACCACACAGTCCCTAGAACCCAGTCCATGGGGAAATTTGAACTTTCAACAGATCTGCTCAGGAGACCTGGCAGGCCAGTCCCTCAGCACTACTGCACACCAGTGAACTTGAGCAAGCAACATCTTTGGTAATGTGTGCAAGCAGAGATTCCCCTTGTCTTCCTCCCAATGGCTGTTGAGGTGGCATTAAATATAGCCAAGATTCCTGAGCTGACCATTGCTGAGGTCTCAGTAGCTGAGAGTCATTAACAACGTACCTTGAATGCAGAAACAGGTGGTCCCTACCTATAAATCAGGCCCCAGCTCAGCTCTCAGACTTCAGTGAGCTCATGGAAATTTTTAGTGGGCTCAGAGAAATAAGTGGTTTGGTGGGACACATATGTCTGCCTCTTCAGCTCACTCCCATACAATGCTGTAAGGACCAACAAATTTCTTGTGAACTGATCCTGGACCAATATCTAGGAAGCTGGGGAACAAAAAAAGTCATCCATGAAATCTTCTCCTTTCACCACTAATCCTAGTCTATACGGCTCTCTAGCTTTAATTCTGTTAATCTGGCCATTTCTGAGGGTGATGTGTGTAGTCAACAGAGAGATACTCTTTTCATCTATGCTCGGGTAGGTGATGTCTAATTCTAAAAGGTACCTCTTGGCAGTTGGCAGCAGGTGACTAATCTGCAGAAGCTCCCAGGCTGCTCAATCAAAGAAGTGAAAAAATTCTTTCTGACTGTGTCTTTCAGGATTTTGCGGACTCCGTGTACCAAATGGTTGCACAGAAGTTCCAGGAGCTGACAGACAATTTCACTTCCATGCATGCACGCCACAAAACTCTTGCAGGCATTGTGATGACCAAAGGTAAGACATCCTCTCGTTTATTTTCCTCTGGCATTTTTCATGACTAAGTAATGCATTATTTACCTGGTCCTCAGTACTGAAGGATACCTTCACTCCCACACTGAAAAATAAATAGTAATGCAGAGAAAAGAAGCATGAATTATTTACACCTCAAGTAAGTTCACACATAAGGTATAGGCAACAGAGGCAAAGATTTATTCGTAAATATGTCCCTACATTGCTTCACTTACAGGACAAAATGCAAACTTGTCTAATTTTGCATTTCCTAATAAGTGGTGAGGGTTTAGTTATCAATTAAAAGTTTTATTATATATTAATTGCTCTTTGAGATCTGGAAACACCAAATTCTTGTTGTTCAAAACAACCATAAGCCTTGTTTCAGACTGACAACAAAAGCAAATCTCAGCACATTTCCTTTCCAATTAAAAGAAACAAATCCAGAGCATGCTTAGTTTTAATTCTCCTCAATTCAAAGCATGGTAAATGCTTATCAGCAGGGCCATATTTGATATTCTCTCCTGTTAAGATATAACTGACAGATGTATACGATACAGAAATCTTTAACCCTTTGATGAATCCTGTAGCACAGAAAGTCTTCCTTTCTATGCGATCATACCTCAGTTGGGGCACCTCGGTATTTATGAGCATGTCAGCAGTGGAGATGCTGCAATAAACTTCATTCTTACTCAGATGGATGGTACAATGGATTGAGTTTAGAAAGACAATAAGCTCAGAGGCGAAAGGTGTGTGTAATTCACCCAGGCTTGTCTTACTTCTTCCTCTCAACAGTTGTGTTAGCTAGATTCAACAGGGATAGTCGTGAATGCTGCAAAGCAGCAGCATGGAGACAGGATTATCTGATGGATAATCTGCAGAACCTAAATACAGCTGAGAGTTCTGGGCAGAGTAACTTACTCTCCACCTTTCTGATATGAAAAGAGTAAGCAATCCTCTCCTGAAATTAAACGTTGAGAAGTTTACCTAAACTCTTTTAGACCTCTGGTTGAAACTGAACTTCTCCTTAGCTAAATTTGTTATGATTTTGCTTAATCTGCTTTGGTTAGTTATTTTTTCTGTTACTTTGGGATCTGTAATAATGGATGAGTCTTCCGTGTTTTAAGTGCTGCGCAGACACAATGTTGTACAAACAGAAAACATGGTTTATAACTCCTATAGACCACAGGATACATATTCAGTAGCAAGAAAAGTAAAAGGGATAGTGTGATTGACTTTGAGATGTGAAAGATGCAAACCAGACCCAGCATAGCAACTACCTTGTCATAGTCAGATTTGTTGACTGTGGCACTCATCAGATATGAACAAAGTGCTATAATTTATTTAGAGGAGCTCTTTCCAAGCAGGACCACAAGGAAGAATGTTTAAACACACCTTTTATGAGAAGCTAAATTATACAAAGCAAGAACTGTTGCTTTAACCACTTTTTGAGAGGAGGTTGTACTCAGCTCAGTGTCCCATTCAGTTTTCTTACAATATGTGTTTTGCCTGTAAGAATTTCATCCCATTCTACCTTGCCAGGGTAATGCTCCTGCATTCTTTAGCCCAGGCCTAGACTTGCCTTAAAAAAAGTGTCACCCAAAAGGTGACTTCCAAAATTGTGGCTACTGAGTGCTTTCAGTGCTAAGGGTGTGAACGGTCACGTCCAAAGCCTTGCTAGCGTTTGCTGGGTAGTTGGGACTGACTGTGTCTCTTCTTTGGTGAAGGGGTGAAAGTGCCTTCCTGCCATGTTTTTTTATGAATCACATGCCCTTAGTGGTGTTTTACACATTTGTGCTTCATATTTCATCTTAGTCGGCATTAAGCCAAAGTGTAATTTTACTGACGTTCACAAAACATTTCCCTCAAGGTTTCTTTTTTAATTCTGAATTCCCTTTTATGAATTCCTTCGGTGTGTCAGCTATCCAGTGTGTTGATATCTTATTGGTTTTGTGGAGTCTAGAAGAGAAACTCACAGATAAGAAGTGGTTCACAGAAGATGCAAAACTAGAAACAGCCTTATCTTGGTATATGCTCCAAGAAGATTTGAGTTCTTTCCAGCACAAGAATGTCTGCCAGACATTGCAAGACTAATCATTTACCATTTATGTCATTATTTTCTGTACTAAAGTTGTAGATTTGTGGTCTCTTTCTCACCATCATTCCCAGGAGTAGCAAGGATCTTGGCGCACTCTTCAAAGATGGCACAAACAGGTTTTCCACATCAAGCACTCAAATAAGTACCAATTTCCTCTATTTTTAACATAGAATTTGTCAGAAAATCCCTTAGATCTCTGCAAACAATTTACCAATGTCAGCAACAAAAGAATATCTGGTAACTGTTGCAGTTGGTGCCATACACACCCAGAACAGACAAAAATTAATTTGTTTTTACCTTTATCTCAATTTAATGTCATCCTGACTAGAAACAGATTTATCTGTGCTTGTACAGTTTTCAGACAAAGCTGGTAAAAAGCACAATGTGATTCTGTGAGAAGTGCTGTTAAGATAATACAAAATCTCTCCAGACGAAGCAGGCGTGTGCTAGATTGCTTTTCTTTTCCTGAACTCTGACATTATTTTTCAGCCATTTCAATTTCCCAGGGAAACCAAGAAGAGTTACATTTGGGCAGTGTAATTGACTATGCTGTAGCACCCAGGGCAAATTCTGAAGTATGAGAAGAAAAAAATGTAGAAAATTATGTTATTGACTGACTGTGAATGTTCGGCAGTAATAAGTCGCTAGTCAGAAAAACAGGCAGTCCAATGTATTTCAATATGCTTTGCTCTGAATTGTGATAAATTAAAATCTCTCCTTTTTTGTGAAAGTAAGTTTTCAAAACATTCGATTAATAGACATCAAGATAAACTTGAAATAATCTGCCCTAAAAGCAAATTATACTAGATACCAGCTGATGTAATATAGTAATTGAATATAATAATTGAAAAACCTAACATAACAGATCTTGAACTAAGTGTTTCAAAAGATGGAATAGTTGAAGTAAATTATTTAGCAGTTCTCCGGTTATAATGTATTTGAGATCTCCCAGTTCTCTAACACATTCTAATTTTGTTGAAACACATCCAGAAAAGATAGTTGTAGCAAAAATTGTTTGATTGTCTCTAGGAAAAATTGTTTGAGTAAGAGATTGCATTCACATCTTTCATGTACAGCAAGCCATATTCCCACAGAATATCTTCATGTAGAATAAGTATACTTGTTACTGTAGCATAGTATTACTATGAGGACCTAAGTTTTACACTGATTATCCACAGTAGTTCTCCTAACTTCACTGGATACATAATGGGTTCACATATAGTAAATTAAGAACATCAGTTCACTTAACATTGTGTCAGACACAGAGTATCACCTCAGAAGCATGTGATGCATGGAGTTAACCTTCCTCAAAGAGTTTTGCATTTGTGGCCAAAACGCAATTGATAACACCAATATTTTGGCTATTGCTGGGCAATGCTTGCAAAGTGTCAAGACTTTCTCCCTCTCTCCCATTTCCATCCCCAGCAGAGGGTATGCAAGAGGCTGGGAGGGGGCATAGCCAGGCCAGCCTTCCCCAGCTGCTGAAGAGGATATTCCATGTTATAGGACATTGTGGTCAGCAGTAAAAGTTAGGAGAAAGAAAGAGAAGGGGGACAAACTTAGGTTTACAGCATTTGTCTTGACAAGCAACTGTGAACTTTAATTATCTCAACCCATGAGTATTCTTGCCTTCCACAGGTCACCAGGCAGGGCAGATGACTTTATTGGTGGACAAGTCATCGAGGATAAAACATGGACAGTGCTGCCTTTCCCCTAGAGCTGGGAGATAAGAAGCCTCATGGCAGAGCAGCGTGGGTGGGAGGTAGAGATCTGAGCTGCACACCAAAAGCTGCTATCCAAAGGCTGGTGGCATTTGCACTGTTTATTTACATCACAGACAGTTTGCCTTTGCCAGCTCTGAACTGATATGGGCATACATTCGTGCTCTACACAAAATCACTGGACCCAGTAAAGAATTCCTGTCACTCTGTGCAGAGATGATCTCTTATTGCTGAGATCCTCCTTGCAAAAAATTCCTCCCATAATCATTACGGACAAAATGAGACTGCTATTTAAACACTATTTTCCCATTTGTGTTTGACAAATCTTAGCAGTTTAAATACTGATAGGAACTTTTTGTCATGCTTTCTGTTGAAAATGAAGCAGTAAGAAAGTTCAGTCCTTTTCACAGGAGCTTGGCATTCATAGAAAAAGGTTAGGAGTTGGTTTCTCATTTCAATTTTATCTCCTACCTTTTTTTTTTTTTTTGGCTGACAATCATTTTGAT
>NDXB01006392.1:0-12677 GCA_002631895.1 Agapornis roseicollis | reverse complement strand
TTTCAATTTTATCTCCTACCTTTTTTTTTTTTTTTAGGCTGACAATCATTTTGATGTTAAAAGCAAACTCAAAAAATCTTAGTTATCTTGTATGAAATAAAGATGAACTGGACAAAAGAGCCCTGAATAGCAATTTCATGCTGTGATAAAAGATGGAAAATTATCATCTGCATCTCATGGAACAGATCTTAATCATTGCTAAGTGGAATAACAGAAAAAAGTAAAGTTGACAACACGTCTCTATGGATATTTATAGTCGTATTAAGACTCATAAAACCTGACATGCAATCAGGAATACTGATGGCCAATTGATTTCTGATCCTCAGTTTAAATAAGAAAGTTATAAAGTAGTAAAATACAGTAGAAAATTCAGGCCCCATGTAGAGTATCAATCTGCTCCATTCCAGGTTGTATTCAAGTAGCCAAAACAGTTGAAGGAGCGGAGCTACAAATAATTTGCAGATTAGTGCCTAGGACAAATCCTTTCAAGAAGAGAGCCACAGAGTAATTTTGGCATTTGGGTGCCATTTGCATAGCTAGATGGATGCTAAAAGCCTGGTCCCAGTGAGACTCAGTGTTTCAACGAGACTTAAATTCCCCAGATCAAACTTGGGTGCCCAAACTGCTGACATGCTTTTGAAAATTTCATCAGGGTCTCTTCACATTCTGTTCCCTGATGATCTTAAAGACTTGGCACAAGGTGATCTGACGTTCTTGGAAACAATATCAAGTTTTTACATGTGTGCAGATTAACACATCACCATCAGGGTTGATGGTGACAGGGTTTCTGAAAATGTTTTGAAATAGGTAAATAGATATGTAGTTAGAAACCACGTATGTCACTCTTTCTCAGACATCTGTTTTCCTCTGGTTATAAACCTTAAACCAATAATCTTCAGATTCTGTCTAAATAATTTTGAATTCCAGGAGAACATCCCTTTTCCACAGCTGCAGCTCTGTTCCTGAATTTTGTAATGTGGCCCTATAATGAAAAGACTAGGATTTCTGCTGCCCAAGATTAGTTTTCCAAATTCCAGCACAGGACACAGCCCCTCCTTGCTCTTACTGCCTAGCCTGAATCTGTCCTCTTAGCTGTTTGGTGGCACAGGTTCAGCAAGAAGAGGGGAAAACACCACTCTCATATCAGCAGGCTTAGGCACTCCCATGGGAGAATAAGACAATTTGGGAAGGGAATGGAGCCCCATTTTCCACCAAGCTGTAGGTGTTTCCAGCACATCTTGTGGGTGCCTTCTGGGCAGCTCCAGGAAGTTCCATCTTCTTGCTTGCTGTGCCCACTGGTTGTTTTGATTTCCATTTCAGAGTAGCTGGCTCCTCTCAGGCAATGAGCCTTTTATCACAGACCATTTACTGTCTCTGGACTTAGATTTTTTGTTCTTGTTTAAAGAACATTTCTAATTGAAATAGTAACTGACATCTCTCAAAACCTGGATGCAGGCAAGGCCCTGGCTCTGTGTCACATATAATTGCATTGGCAACAAGGATTGGTATAATAATTAACATAAAACATGGAAATGAAAAATAGGCACTTCTGCATGAAGCAAGGAGCGAGTTCACACTTGCATTCTGCTCTGTGATAAGCCAAACTGGAAATCATTCTAATCTCAATACAAAAAGTCTATCTCATCCTAAACCCGGAAGTTTATTGAGCGAATAAAGGCTTTGTGACACTGAATTATAGAATAGTTAGGGTTGGAAAGGACCTTAAGATCATCAAGTTCCAACCCCTCTGCCATGGGCATCAACCATTTCTTTTACTTCACTGACCTAGTAAAACACATAGGAAGATATTTTTAAATGCAAGTACACTTAAGATAAAAAAAAAAAATTAAGAATAAGTTCATCCTGTACTTATCTGCCAAAATCAACATTCAGGATTTCATCCTTCCTCACTGCAATTAAGGATCAACTAGCATATAAGACTGTCCATTTAATTAATGCTCAGATATCAGTGGCACAGCATTTATTAGAGAAACACAGATATCTGCACTCAGGACCTGGCAGGAAAAGTGATGTTTAGTCCTGCTTTGAAATTAAGAATTATCTCGAAGTCCCTACACAGCTCTGTTCCTGATGAGAAAAACAGTGTTCAAACTCACATGAAAGGAAAGGACCCTCAGAAAACATTGATTCTGCAATATCAATTTAGGTAAAAAAAAAATCCACATGGATTTGGTATGGGGATTGCATGGGGTGGCTGCCCATCCTTCCCCTTCAGAAAAAATACATTGAGGAAAGGGAGGCAAGGCAAAGGGCAATGGTGCTTGGAAGCACAGTCCTGTCTCCTTCCACACACCTCAGAAGCAAAACTGATGGGATTTCATTTTTCCATCAGCTAAGGGGACAAGACAAACGTACCATAGAAATTAAAACTGAGAAAGACCACTAAGTCATCCAGTCCATTTCCCTGCAAGCACAAGATTGTTCCCTGTGGTGTGTTCCCAAGTGCTTTTTCTGATCTAGATTTAAATGAATCAATTAGCAATGGGGCTTTCAACACTACCATGGGAGACTATTCTAGTCTAATGGATCTCATTGTTAATAATTCTCACCAGTTATTCAGCCTGACTTTTATTTTCTGTCATGTAAACCCAGGTCCTCAGTTGTACTGCTCTTAATTTAGTACCCACCTCTCTTCTGGGGTTTGCATCATTCAGACACTTGGAAGAACTTACACCATATTCGTAGGTATTGCTTATCAAGGGTTTAGATATTTCTGTACTCTTTCCTGCTGGGTCACCCTCTTTGAAGCCCTCAGCAGTTTTGCGCCTGTCTTCTGATTCACCTCCACTTTGGCAACTTCTTCTCCATTCTTTTCTGGTCTGGGAAATCCTCCTTGTGAATAAGACTTCCTAGAAAAACCTGTGTAGGAACATCTTGCAGAATGGTTTAATGTGAGAGTCCTTTTTCAGGCATCTGATGATGTGATCAAGCAGTTCAAAACTGGCTTGTGTCAGAAAGGAATTTTTCTTCCAGTGGAACTGCATTTGAAATTTGTTCACAAAGGAATACCCCATGGTGCTGGTGGAAGTTCACTGTGCCTGGCTGTGAAAGGAGAGCCATGGCTGCTCTCAGACAATACCCTGGTTCTTGCTTCTAGCAGAGAGAGATCAGAGACTAGGGTAGAGAGCACTGCACCTCTGTCCCTGCTCATTCACCGACAAAGATGAAGAGCATTGCAGAGAATAGCTTTCCTTAGGCAGGGCAGTCAGAAGCAGGATTACCCAACACAATAATAAAGGAAGAAAATGGGAGGCTCTCGGAGGCTCCCTCTACAACCTCTCTTTCCACAGACGTGCAATATATTCGCTTTCACGTAACCCACAGTTTGATGTCAGGAAAAGAAATCCCTTCCTAACTCCAGCATTTCAAAGTCTGTGTTCCATTTATACACCCAAATATCTTTAACCTCACTGCTAGCTTTATTCCTAATATTTGCTAGCTATGTATTTGCCTTTTGTTCAGACTTCTGCTATTACATTTCATAAGCTTTTAACATGCTTCTTTCTTCCCTGTTTTTTGGTTAGCACTTCTTCACATTAGCAACCCCCATCCACCTCAGGGCTGCATTCTGGGACACCCAGTTGTCCCAGATGGGGACAAGAGCTCTTTACTTCTTTTGCAGCAGTATTTTGCCTGGGACATTTCCCACTCTTGAGGTGGCAAGTGCAGCCACCAGCCTAGCAGTGTAGTCCCCCCACAGGCTTGGGAACCTGCCCTGGGTCAGTAGGGTGCAGGACTGTGCCTATAGCATGTTCCTGCCAGCAGCTGTTCCAGCATCACTGCCCTTTCATGTCTGGAATGTCTCTTATTTCAAAATTAAAGCTGTGCTAAGGATGTGGTACAGCTTCGAGGGAAGAAGATAACAGAAAATAACACAGGACTTGCCAGTGCTATGTAGCATCAAGAAATTCTCCTCCTCTAAACAAACCCGAAATGGAAACCTGAACCTTATTCAGCTACAAGTAGAGGGTATTAAAAAGGAAAAAAAAAAAAAACCTGCTCTGTGATCAGAGCTCTATTAAGCTGCCTTGAAAATTATCCCAAATACACTTTTTTGCAGATAACAATAGACAATACTTTTCACTGATTTGTTAAAAAAAAGGTAAAGAAAGAGCATAAAATTATTGCTTATCAGGGAGAGAAGCAGCATCATTTAAAATAACATGAAATTGTACCCCATGAATTATTCACAAGGGCTGATGTTGCACTATCATTATTTCTGACTTTCCTTTTTACCGCATAGGATTCAATGGCAGTTGTCTCCAACTCAATAAAAGAGTCTGGATTTTTTTTTAATTAATCAAACCTGATTTTTCTGATTATTTTTTCTAATTTAAAATGAATATATTCCAGCAGTGAGTTGTCTTCATGGTGTCATGTTGGAAAAGGAAGATAGATTTCACTGCCACTGGCAGGGTCTAAAACATGCAGCGAAATAGATGCTTGCATACTGATTGGTGTTTCTCTATGTGTTGCGCCAGCTGCTGAGAAGCCAAGGTGTGATCCCAGTTGTATGCTGGCATTAGCAGTTGCAAACTCCATCCTGTTCAATGTGAATTAAGCTCACTGAATTTCACAGAAGTTCTCTGATATACAGCCAGTGTGATTCAGTTTTCTGATCACATGTAACAGTCAACACCTCTTGCCATTACCTAGTGATTTTGATTTTCCTTGTCCAACACATAAATATGCAGGGCTACAAAGGCTATATTATAGAAGGTCTTAATGACCATAGCACACTAGAAGTGAGAGTAACTCTATTAAAGTCAGCAGAAACATTGATTAGTCTATCCCAAATTCTCTGGTTTTATTAGCAGAGCTGTGTCTCAAAGCAGATGCGTGTAGACAGCTTGCATTTATGGCTATGACTGACTTAAAAGCACAGCCCATAACTGTAGTCCATCAGATGTTAGCCAGTTCTCCATATCCAACTTATCTGCTGAGCAAACTTTCATATTTTTTTCTTGCTTACTGTCTCTTCTGTCAGCATCTTTCTGAATCATTCCTGTTGGAAGCTCTGTGGCTGCAGGACTGGTGGTTTAGGAGGTCATGTAGGAAAGAAGGCATTGTTTGCTTTATGCGTGTAATAGCCCAGCTCAAGGCAATATGACCATCCAAGAATATATTAACACTGATACAAACAATTATCCTTAATTGTTGCGGGGGAAATAATTAAAAAGTTGTCTCAAGAAGTTTAAAAAAATTAACATTAGCTTTGCTCTGCTTGCCATCTTACGATCTGGGGAGTTTTGATTTGCACATGGTATTTTGTTATTTGTAATAAGAGAAATCTGGCTGTCCGCAGTGTAGAAAGTCATACATCTGCTGGCAGTCTTCAGAATTCATTATGAGAAGCTGACAATACTGAGGTGTAATACAGTTTAGCCAAAAGTAAATATCTAAAATAGGCCAGATGAATCACCTCCCAGGAAAGTTCCTCTCCTTTTGCCGAAAAAGAGAGTCTACAGCAATTAGTTCAGCTACAGGCATCTCAACTCTAGTTACCCAGAATAGCTGAAATGAATCCCACTGCTGGTGTCAGCAAACTGAAAATGGCTTATAATAAAACCCATTTTCTTTTCAACAGCTCAGCTATGACGTCTGGGCTACCACTGACACACAAAAAATGAACATTAGCAGGGTTGAGGTTCCCCTGCCTGTCTGTGAGAGAAGACCCTGCCTACAGGACCCCAGAGCAGGGCTCAGAGTACCAGGTCATTAGACTGAACCTGTGATCAAAGATGGTGTGTCTTTTATGGGTATATTTTTTTTCTATAATGCAACTAATTAATTGACAGGATTTGTGAAAATAAAACATGGCAAATTCCCTTCCCACTCTCCTGTTTGTCCTCATCAACACAGCACTAGCCAGGAACCAGCCAGTATGCTGACACAGCTCCCCAATTTCCTTTCCTCTGCTTCATTTCCTTTTCAAATTGAAAACTATTAGGAGTCTTTAGGCAAATAATAGAAACCTAATGCAGGTGCCTGTTATAAATCATTCACTAGTTACTTTTAACCTAATGTCTCCTCAAACATTACTTCACAGAAGGCAGAGAGGGAAAGAAATGCCTCATGAACTCTAACAATCAGTGGGTCAGGAGTTGAGGTCATAATAATGTAGCCCATTTCTTCTTGTTTGTCAAATGACCTGAACACAATTAGATCCCTGGGTCTTTCTTCTGAGATAGGCTCCTCTCAGTAATAACATGGGTCCTGCTAAGGGCGATCCTCATCTAAGATCACAGATCCTAGCTCTATAGATACCTGCTGTACACCCACAAGCAGGAAATGTGGCACATGTCTGGTGATGCCACGTTCGTGCTAGTTTAGGGTTTTTCTACAGCCAACATTATAGCATTCATAGGCACAGTTTGATGAAGTGCTCTGTCTAGTTCTGCCCCATGTTTGAGGTTGAATTAATCACTGTTTAGGAGGTAGCCTGACATTCACAAATAGAAATTACTTGAGAAATTTGAAGTATTCAGCAGGCAAAATAAAATAGAAAGTAAAAATTCATTACAAGAGTTAGTAATGACTGGTGTTCATGCAAAATAGACAAACGTACAGAAATGCCTATTAATTCCAAATCAGTGAAGCAAGTCTCTCAGCTCAAAAGTTTAAAATGCTGCCTAAAATGCCGATGTGATCAGTCAGTGTTAAAATTTGCCTTCATCAACTAGGCACCACGTGTCTTATTCTCAGAGACAAATGCCTCCTGTTCTCTGGAGATAATATCAAGCATTTCACAGGGGATAAAGCTCCAACTCTATGTATGTGCAAAACAAGTCATGCAAGAGGGCACTCTGCTAGCATATGTGCTCCTGAACACTTTGGGCAGCTGTCAGATTGTTGGAAGTATTTCCCATCATGCTGGGTGCCCTCATATACAGCATTGAACGGTGCTATGTTGGTCACAGATCACTTTCCCCATTTGGCTCCCAAGTGAGGTGTAAATATTTCAGAGCTAATGCATAAGTCATGTACACCTGTGTTTCTGAGTGCAGTAGTAGTGAAACATAACTCTTGGGTATTTCTGAGCGAGGAAGAACATGGATTATCTCCTGTCATTGCAAATGGAAAACATGGAGATTTTTAATGTTAACACTCAGACTGCTTCTGCAAATTCTTGGAAACCATTGCCTCCAGCCCCAGGCAACATCTAAGTGATGTTCTGCAAACATGCGCACCTTGCCAGGACTTGCAGATACCCCAGGCTGTGTCCGCATGTGACTTAACTACTGGGGCCCCATATCACTGAAAACCAATATATGGAATTACTTCACCCAAAAATGAGCACCCCAAGAATGCTTGCTATTACTGTGTGTGTGGGCATTGTGTGTGATAGCAGACAGTGTCAGAGGGATTCACATTATTGCTGCGTGAATAGGTGTTGGGTGCCTTTGTATTTCATTTGTGAACAAATCGGGTCCTCACTGAATATCCTGAGTGCATTGATCATCTTCCACGCATACTAGAGGAGAGAAAGAGTTAAGCTTATTTACAGACAAAATGTTTAAAATAATAAAAGGCATCACACCATGCACTGGACTGATGTGGAAGGACTAGGGAGGTACCCCACGTGGTTTGCTCCATATTTGCAGAGCCTGGTGCTTTGACTGTGAAGTGAATGAGGAGATGGAGAGGCACGTTAGGCATATGCTAATGTAAGAAGGAAGCTGTTGGTCTCACTGCCCTGAGAGGGAATACTGACAAAGGTCCTTAGGTGCAGGCAGAGAGGCTCCTGGATTTCTGAACAAGGGACTTGCCTCCTGGTGTACTTCTCCTGCACTGAGGAAAATAAGATTCTGTCTACACTGGTAAATAAACAAAATAGAACCAAAAAATAGCTGATCTGTATCACGGACCTTCCAAGCAAGGAAAATAATATACACTGTTCAGGAAAATATACACTACTTTTTGAGTGCAACTCAAGCACCTCTGCTGCAGGCAGTGCCTCATGAAACATTTGGTGTTAGCCCATGTGAAAAACACTGTTAATTGGATGAACAGGTGTCTGACCTAAGATATGTATTATTTTTCTCATTAAAGCTATGACCCCAAGGCAAAGTGACACCAAAGCAGTGTATAGAGAATAAACATCTTTGTGGGGAGGGAAGGACTTTTCCAGCTCAACTTTTTCTTTTTATCTAGTAATAAAACTGGAATAAATACAAGTGCTTTGTGCATTTATCCATTGCATTTGGAAAACATTAATGAGTGGTGTTCCTCAGGGGTCAGTGTTGGGAGCAGTTTTGTTCAACATCTTTGTTGCTGACACGAACAGTGGGATTGAGTGCACCCTCAGCAAGTTTGCCAATGACACCAAGCTGTGTGGTTCTGTGGATACACTGGAGGGAAGGAATGCCGTCCAGAGGGACCTTGACACGCTTGTGAGGTGGATATGCTGATGCCAACCTCATGAAGTTTAACCATGCCAAGTGCAAGGTCCTACACCTGCGTCAGAGCAATCCCAGGCACAGCTACAGGGTTGGGAAAAGAGGAGATTCAGAGCAGCCCTGCAGAAAAGGACTTGGGGGTGGTGGTCAATGAGAAAATGAACATGAGCAGACTGCAGTGTGCGCCTGCAGCCCAGAAAGCCAAGCGTATCCTGGGCTGCATCAAAAGGAGTGTGACCAGCATGTCGAAAGAGGTGATCCTGCCCCTCTACTCTGCTCTTGGAAGTGAGACCTCACCTGGAGTATTGTGTGCAGTTCTGGTGTCCTCAACATAAAAAAAGACATGGAACTGTTGGAAAAAGATCACAGGAGGGCCACAAGGACAATCAGGGGACTGGAGCGTCTCCTGTATGAAGACAGGCTGAGAAAGCTGGGACTGTTTAGCTTGGGGAAGAGAAGGCTGTGTGGAGACCTGATAGCAGCCTTCCAGTATCTGAAGGGGGTCTATACGGATGCTGGAGAGGGACTCTTCATTAAGGACTATAGTGATGGGACAAGGGGTAATGGGTTAAAACTTACACAGGGGAAGTTTAGATTGGATATATAAGGAGGAAGTTCTTTACTGTAAGGGTGGTGAGGCACTGGAATTGGCTGCCTAAGGAAGTTGGGTATGTTTCATCCCTGGCAGTGTTCAAGACCAGGTTGGACAGAGCCCGGTGTGGCATGGTTTAGTGTGGGGTGTCCCTGCCCATGGCAGGGGGGTTGGAACTAGATGATCTTAAGGTCCTTTCCAACCCTAACTATTCTATGATTCTATGATTCTCCCATGTGCTCTCATCTTCAGTTCTTGGGTTTTCTAGATTATTTTGTTTAATCAATACTCCCAAGCACTTTTTTAGTGCCACATTTATAGTAAAAAATAGAGATTAAGTTTCCAACACAGACTTACAGTGATGTGTACTTTGTCACTGGTACCGATAACACCTTCTTTATGAGGCTGCCTCAACTAGTCATTCAGGTACGATTAACTGAATTTTTCACAATAGTTATATGTCTCCTACAAATGTCACAATGCTGCAATGCCACAGTACTACTAACCCTTTTGGACTACTGATATAGCTATCATATTTGTCTAGGCATGAGACAATTTTAGTATCAATTGCTATTATATCCATTAAGCATAGCAACAGTGCTATACCATGTCATCCACTACTAATCTTGGTGCTTTACAAAGATTATGAAGTATTATTACTTATCTTTACTAACTGGGGCATCACTGCAGCACCAGCCATTTATGTTTAAAATATAGTTTCCTTCTCCATTCAGTTGTTCTCTTATATCACACCAGTGGATCTTATGTAAGACCATGGCCCCAACCATGGTGCTTCCAAATCAGAAAGTCTCTTTGATATTTTTTTTCTCACAATCAGTAGCCTTCATCTTAAGAAATAAAACAATATTGCTGCCTCTATAAAATAATTCCTAAAGCTTTTCAACAGCCAAAGTAACATCATAGAAACTGCATCACCATGGCCCATGGTCTACTTACAGCCTCATGCCTGTCTTTGTCACTGACTGGTCAGACTTTGAGGGATTGATTCACTTGCTTGTACATGGGCATCTATTTCCAGTGAGTCACTTTATAGGTTTCCATGTATGATGCATGGGGAGGGTGCAGAACCTCATGGACACTCTACTTCCCTGGAGCAGCAGCTAGAGGTTAGGCAGTGATACTGCATGGGCACAACCACACTAACCCCTGCAGAATCCTAGAAAGCACTATCTGGACCAAGAAAGGCATGTCTTACAATTGCCATTGCCATTATCTGGAGAAACAATGGAGGAACAAAACTGGTGTCCGTGATGAATGCTACATCCCTGAGGCCACAGTGGAAAAGGCACTGATGTAGCTGCGCTTGGCGAAACAAAAAGGAAACTGGATTGAAAGTCAGATCTGTTTTTTCTCTGAGATTTTTAACGAACAGCTCCAGAAGTGTTACTTGCATTTGATTTAGCACTTACAGTGCAACAGCAATGAAACCTAGCATTACAGGGAGTGTGTGTTCCCACCAAAAAATGTCTTCAACAGCTCATAAAAACCTGGCCATTTATCAGCACTGCAGGAGATCTTTATTTCCTCCCTACAGCATATGCTCTCCTATGATGTAGTCATTGATTTAACCAGTAAACTTCATAGCAAGCTTTTATCTTGGAATTAGCAGCAAGACTGAAATAGAGCCTTACTATTCTAATAACAGAGAGATATGAGTTTCCTGCATATTCCAGAGGCCATATCATCTCCTTAACAAGCATCCCATTAGAGCTGCCTGGGCGGCCATAACAAAGTGTGGCCTGTGAGAACTTTAAGAGTCATGATGCCATACTCACCACTGGCAATATCACAACCGTTTTGTTTTCCCTCCTACAGGTTTGGACATCAGGCAAGCTCAGGTTATTGTGCTGTCATCGGGTACCAAATGTATAAATGGAGAATACATTAATGACCAAGGGCTTGCGGTCAATGACTGCCATGCAGAAATTTTGGCAAGAAGGGCATTTGTTCACTTCCTCTACTCACAGCTGGAGCTACACTTAAGGTAACTGTGTTCTTTTGATGCTTGGGGAATGATATATAGCTTTCAGTGGAGCAGATCCATCCTCCAGACATCTGAACTATTTGTTTCTTTATGTTGCTTTTTCCAAGTCTTTAACTGACAAAAGACCAGTACAATGCACAGAAAAAATGAGAGTTAGTCAGTCTAGAGTGTTGGGTCATGAGCTCCTTTACTTCAGCTGATTTTCTTTCAGTAGCTATTAGATATGACTCATAAAGTTGGGTTTTATGAAGCCTGATAATTTTGTACAAATCTTTACGTGCAGGCTTATTAGTGTCATTCTTTGGCCAGAGACTGGAAGGGGGTCATTTTGCTCACTGCAGCCGTTTTCCCATCTTCCTTGCTGCTGCTGAAATATCTCAAGGAAGTGATTTATTGATCATTAATGCCTTCATTGACTCACTAGAGAACCAAGGAGTGTTAACAGCACGGTAAACTTTGTGCCAAAGTTTAAGATGCTATCACTCACTCCTTCTTTACGATGTTTTAAAGTGTTATAGCACGCAGAATCATTACAGAGGAATTACTGGTCCTGCCGTCAGCCAAACCCACATTGTTACCATTTAAATGGTTAATGGGTCATACACTGCCTAGAAACTGGTAGCAAGTGTGGTACCACAGGGGTCTATCCAGGGACCTCGCTAATCATGTCTATCAACAATCTCAAAAAGGCTATGTAGGGCTTGGTTATAAGCTTCCCAGAGGACACCAAATGGTGGGGAGGACCAGGCAATATGCTTGAGGGTTGGGATGCCATCCAGGCAGGCTGGAGGACTGGGGCAGCAGAAAACTCAACAAAGACAAATGGAAAGTCCCACACCAAGAAGAGAATAGCCTACAATAACACAGGACAGATAGATCCTTACTGGCTGGAGGGCAGCTTTGCTGAAGAGGGACAAGGATCCTAGGCAGACAGCAAACTGAACATGAGATAGTGGTGGATACAGCAGTCCCAGAGGGGAAGAAGGTTTTTGGGGCAGGCATTAGCAGGGCATATTGACAGGGCTTTAAAGTAGATATGAAGGGGAAAAGGGAGATAACTGGGCCTGTTAGGGACAAGCCCAAGAGAAGCGTGCTGGGGCTTGCAGGATGGCAGACTAGGGATGACTCTCAATCTATTTTTTCATTTGAGGGATTGGATAGTTGTTTAGACCCTGTCCCGCAGGGGAAAAGAGTACTAGGGCAACAGTTAGCACTCTCACAGAGTACTAGGGCAAGAGCTCACTCACAGAGCTTTAGGTTAGATTCAAACTGGGAGGGGGTTGCAGCTGGGTTTGATCTAGTGGGGTGTTGTTCTAGTATTGATGTAGACCAGAAGGTCTCCCACCTCCCAGGGGTGCCACTAGCGTGCTCTGTTTCCTCCCTGAAATGCCTGTACACCAATGCTCACAGCATGGGGAATAAACAGAGGAGTTAGAAGTCTGTGTGCGGTCTAAAGGTTATGATCTGGTGGCAATTACAGAGACATGGTGGGACAGCTCGCATGACTGGAATGTGGTCATGGATGACTATGTCTTTTTTAGGAAAGATAGGTCAGCAAAGCAAGGTGGTGGAGTTGCTCTTTATGTGAGAGGGCGAATAGAATGTGTTGAGTTCTGTCCAGGAGCAGATGAGGAGCAAGTGGAAAGTCTGTGGGTACGAA
>NDXB01006391.1:19458-32848 GCA_002631895.1 Agapornis roseicollis | reverse complement strand
CCAGGCTGAACAGCCCCAACTCTCTCAGCCTGTCTTCGTATGGGAGATGCTCCAGTCCCCTGATCATCCTCGTGGCCCTCCTCTGGACTTGTTCCAACAGCTCCATGTCCTTTTCATGTTGAGGGCACCAGAACTGCACACAATACTCCAGGTGAGGTCTCACAAGAGCAGAGTAGAGGGGCAGGATCACCTCCCTCGACCTGCTGGTCATGCTCCTTTTGATGCAGCCCAGGATACGGTTGCTTTCTGGGCTGCAAGCGCACATTGAACCTGGCTCATGTTCATGTTCTCATCAACCGCCACCCCCGAGTCCATCTACACAGGGCTGCTCTGAATCTCTTCTCTGCTCAACCTGCAGCTATGCCTGGGATTGCTCCGACCCAGGTGCATGGCACTTCTCCCTGTAAACTCTTCTGTCACTTGCAAGATCTTTCACACTATCTTGGATTGCTTGTGCTGGGCTGCACCATCCCTCAAACAGGTATCAGGATGGTTGAAATCCACTATGAAGACAAGGGCATAATGTGATGAGCTGGAATATGCTGTACCACAAATTTAATACAAAGAGACGTCTGGGTGACTTTCATGTTCTTTTATGTTAGCTTAGTACTTCCCTTATATCAGGTCTTGAAAATGAAAGTAAAAGAGCCAAACACTGGATTCAGTTTGCAATGATTATTCACTCTCATTTTTTTTACCTTTAAAATGAGTTTAACCAGTTGACTGCTACTAGCAGTACTGGTGCATTCTGGTTGTGTGTTCCACCATGGATAAAGAGAGGTGGTCTGTTAGTACAGTGCTGTACTCTATGCATCTCATTTGATCAGAGTATGACAGAATGTGCTTAAGGAAAACAGATGTCCAGCCAAGGAAGCAGGCTTTCTATAAACTCTTCAGTTTGGTATTATTCTGAAAATGAATCTAGATCATAAGATGTTAACTGGTGACATCAATAGTATGATAGCTTCTTTAGAGTTGTTTGTCAAGTGTATTAGTGTATAACGATAGATTTCTCCCTTTGAAGCATGCATGTTTTCTTTGATAAAGGTCCTAGCTGTAGTCAGAAGCAGAGGAAGAACATTTGCAAGCATTCAGAATGCCTACAAACTCACTTTTCCCAGTATGCTGTAGCTCCTATCTAATCTGCAAATGTATAGCTCTTTTCCATGGAAACAAATGTACCCTGATATGGAGTTGGTATATGGCTTCAGCAAACTGCAGAGACTCTGAAAACAAGCTTCAATCTGATAATGCACATAAGGCTCCAATAATACAGGTGTAGCCTGATTTGTTCCCTCAATGGATATCAAGGAGGATAAACTATATTATTTTTGGTGTTTAGTGCCTGTTACATCTCCTGAAGCACTTTGTGGAGATAAAACAAAAGTTCTTGAAGGAAAATGATGATTTTTTTAGAGAACTAAGAGATTTAACCAATCTTAACCTACAAGGAATATTATCTCATGAAGTCTTTAAGGTGACAACCAAGAGACATGAAATAGTTTCAGGGAATTTTTTTCTATTATTGATTTATTTTTTTTTCCCAGGACTTTTCAGAACTGTCACTTTCTGTTCATGTGGTTATCAGGAAAAGAATACTTTGGTGCCGTGCCCCCAATAGTCAAAGAACTACAGTTAAGTTTTATGGGTTCTTTGGCTTTCTTATTACTTGGGGTGATTCAGTATTATAATTTGATATTGATATGATCCGAGTAGTTTCAAGGGCTTCTATCTTTTTCTTTAGAATAAGGGACAATGCTGGTTTTGTAAATGAGCCAGAGAGTGGTTTGACAATTGATTTTTCATTTTATTTATGTGTGGATCAGGAGATATCTATCTGAGTGTACTCCTGGAGAATTAAGGTAGCACTACACTTTCTTTCCTTAGAGAACAAATTTTAATCTTGGAAGGCTACATTATTTTGTGTATGCTTTAAAGCTTTTGATCAACACCTAAAGACCTGTAATACACAAAAAGATAGGTTAACTAATCCAGTGATTCCATTTAGTTGTATTTTCTATGAAAGCTGTGAAGAATTTATATCAGAATTCTATATGCTGGGCTATTTTTATACTGTACGAATTTCCTTTTATTGTGAATTTGTTTGGTGGGCTTTTTGTTTGTGGGTTTGGGGTCTTCTTTTTTGGCAGGGAGAAGTGTTACTGCAAATTAGGGATTTCAAATTGCAATTGCTTTCTACCACCACATACATATGTGCAGTTATTTCTGGGAAAAGGTATCTATTTTTGCATTTTCAATCTTAACAGAGTTATACAACAGTCTTAACAGAATTATACAATCTTGGGTTTGTAAGTTTGTCAACAGGGAACATAATGATGTGCCACGAGATGGAGTATTCACTCTGGATTTCAAATCCTCATATACTCTTCAGTAACTAGAGACACAGCTTATGTTCCTGAAATGCTAGAGTGAAAGTGACAAGACACAATTTGAATTGCTTCTTTCTATGTTCAACTAGTGAGATAATATACGAGACTAGGAATTGAAGTTAGCCACATATGATATTGCTTTTTCTTAGAAATACTTGTTTATCTGTTCTATTCCATTTATGTAGTTTTAAGCAAAAATGGGTAGCTGAAAATGTCTTTATTATTTTCTTATAGATTATTATGCAGAGCAGAGCACTTTCTTAGTAACAGCAATTACATAGTTGAGGCTTTAGCATAGCTTGTGTTGTCAGGTTTGGTGACTGCATAGGCTACATAGGAGAAGTTAGCAGGAAGAGTGGCTTCTCAAACTTACTGTTCTTAGCAAGCCTTCTCCAGATCCCTTGCTTTCCTAGATTGTACCATCACTGCAGAGGATGCTACGGCTTTTGGTGCATTTCTTATTTGCAAAATAAGTGTGCTGGCTTTGCAAAGCATCTTCTTGAAGCCTGACATTGCCTGGCTGTCTCGCTGTCTGCAGGTCTGTTGACCTGCATCCTGCAGCACTGGTCTGATTCCCCACTACCGTTAGCAGTAAAAAAAAACCCCATAATACTCAGGATACAGTAAGACAGACTTCATCTATCACAAGATATACTTCAACTAAGAACTGGTACAGACATGAAGAAGAAACAGAACATACCGAGCTGTCTGGGGCTCCACAGGCTACAGCTGAAGCTCCCAATGTCTGTAGATCCGTGGCTCTTTGAAGCTTTTCTCTTCTGCTTTGCTGCTCCCAGCCTCTGAGTGCAAAAAGAAAAGTCAGAAGCCACACAACAGAAACTTATACAGATTTACATTTTTCTATTCAGACAGGAATTTCTGTAAGAGAAGAAAGTGCACAGGCCATAAGCAATACATGATATGATTGACATTCATTTGCAATCATTTAGCTAGTAATTCAGCCAATTTCAATATGTGTTTTGACATAAATTACCTGAGTTTTTCTAAATAGACTACTAGGTGCCAAAAATTCAGCACCTCCTTTTCTCACTTAAAGTCATGCACTATAGTTTTTGAGTGCAATGGTTGGAAACTCTGCTGTTTACTGTGCATTAGTCTTGATGGGAATAAGGCTTTTATAGAGATCCCTGTTCTCCTCCACTACCATTGATTGAATATTAATGAGAATCTTGCTGGGAATTACTCATGTTCACAAGGCTTTGCCTGCCACAAATAGTAGAAACTTTTCCTAGGTGAAAGTTCAGCCCTGTAATGAGATTTGTATAACTCTTCTCTAAGGGCAAATGCAAAACTCCATTTTAAAACCCATTTTTCTAAGAGTACATTGGCTGAAGTGGGTTAAGTAATGGTAAAGGGAGTTGCAGAGAAAAGGTCTCCCTGGTATGGCATTCTAGTAGCCCCATTCAGATCCCTCATTATCCAAGTGGAGTTTTTGTGCACCTGTGTTACTTCACATGGGTTTACAACTTTTGTTTCCATCACATGTATGACATAGATACTTTTGTTTTGTTTGTGTTCTTGTTTTAGTATGTGTTTACCTTTGCTGCCATTCTTGTTGTAGTTCTTGGCAAACAACTGTACTCAAGGCTGCAGTAGTTTGGACATTTATAGACTATGAAGTTTTGACATAGAAATGCTATACTTTAGTCATCCAGCTTGTTTGGGTGTGTTTTCCATAATCATTCATAAACATTTCAGGTTTGTGGTCCAAATACCTGAGGTGTTTCTCAGGTTATAATACATACCATTTTATAAAATTCAGTTGTGATTTCTACCTAGCCTGTCCATGAGAAACACACAGTTCAACATTCCATGTAAAGATGGAAACAGCAGCTGTGGTTCTCTTCTCTTCTCTTCTCTTCTCTTCTCTTCTCTTCTCTTCTCTTCTCTTCTCTTCTCTTCTCTTCTCTTCTCTTCTCTTTCTTCAGCAGCAGAGATCCAAATCTTTCAGAAGAGCTGTTAGTTTAACACTACATTACTAAGAGCTTTCCACTCCATGTAATTTCAATTTCTAAAGTTCTGAGTCAGATTTAATGCAATAATTAAGAAGACATCATTTGCAATTATGAAGAAGCTGATAAAACGAGTACAATAGCATAGCTTTATAAAACTTTCACACTTGTTAAAAATGCGTCATCAGATTGTGCTGTTTTACACGCTCTAGTGTTTCCTAGACTCTAGAGCGGAGCAAGTCAGGTAATTCCACCTCTGTGGCATAGACATGTTGGTTTTCCATCACTCTCTTTCCTCTGTGATTAATAGCTTGCTGCAGAAGTTAGCAGTTTTCTTTGGCTAGGGTTATGCTCTATGTCATTTTTATTTTTCATGAACATGTACTAGAGCACTATAATTGCTGCATAAGAAGCTCTGCATCCTTTAGTTCCCCTAGTTGCATATATGAATTCTTCTGCAGTGTGTATGATTGTTTCTGATACCTGGAAGAAGGATATTTTTGATAAAAATACATTTAAAAAATATTTTTAAAGAATTTTCATCCATGATATATAAAATGTAAATGTGTGATAGTCCCAAATTGTATTTGCGATGCTATGTTATTATTTACATACTATATGATATATAATATATTATGTAGTATGGCTTGTAAGAGGAACAAAAGTATTTGGAAATGCGATCCTCCCATTTAGAACTAGTGAGAATTATCTCCTGCAACACCTACTCTGCTTGCAGCCCACAGTGGAAAGAAGCATTATAAAATGCATATGTAGGGCTGAACTGCACACTGGTATGTGGTGTGTGTGATATGCTAGCAACCTTCTTCTATAGCTTTTGTTGAAAAATTACGTAGTCACGGTCAGGCTATAAAACAAACCAGTTTGACTGATCATGTTAGCTGTAAGAAGTATGTAGTTAAAAATATGCACAGTTGCTTCTGTCTGTAAACACAGCTACAAAAAAAAGTTAGGCAAAGTATTCAGCTACAGCAAATTGGTTTGTTTCAGTTGGAATTTTGGGGACATCACCATTTAAGCACCAGATGTAGTTGAAGCACACTAAGTCTAGACACTATTGTTATTTCTGCAGTGGAAAGGGATTTTCAAGCAAAGAATTAGAAACAATGCACTAAGTCAAGTGGAAATTTTTATTATAACTCTGCATGCTTCTGAATGCTGATATCTTCTTATTCAAAGTATTACTATTCCCAAACCTTTTTGTGTCAGGGTGATAGAGGGCTACTTGATTGGTTGCTTAGTGGCTAATCTTGGGAACTGTAAATAAAGTCTTGTTAAAAACAGGGCAAATCTCTCTTAGAGCCTATGAAAAACAACCTAGGAAAGCGTTCATTCTCATTTCAATGTCTGCTTTGCACATTGCTTTTTTTGCTTTATTAACCTGTCTCAAACAAAAGCTTTATTTAGATAAGCAACCTGTACCTGTAAAAAACAATTAAGAACTTTTTCCCTTTAATTCAGTGAGTACTTCCTTGTCTATGGAAAAAGAAAAAAAAAAAAAGAAAAGAAAAATCTATGCTCTGCACTCTCTATGATGCTCTCCTGATGAATTTGCTGGAAGTTCTGTAGCTTGCTTTGATTTATTTATTTATTGTTCTCCTCTGCCTGTACAGTCATGGTGCCATCCTTTTTTCACCTCTGACAGTCTTGACAGTTGTTGCAAATTTCAGAATTTTTCAGCCTCCAAAGGCAAGTGTTGAACTTCAGTCAAAAACCACGGTTTCATATATCCGTGTGGAACATGCAGCTGAGTATTTAATGCTACTTGGTGGAAATGCTTTTAAAATGGGTTTTGTAAAAAAACCCAACCCACCATGCAAACTGAAAACCCACATAACCATCTTTAAAAGAGGTTGATCATTTGTAGTCTGCAAAGAAGATGATTGGTGTATTCATAGAACTGTCAGACTCACTGGCAGCACCATGCTGGGGAAAAAACAGCCTGAAAGTAAACACACTTCCACGTTTAACTTAGCATGGCTGCATGCTATGAAAAATGAAAATGTCGCCATCTCCTGCAACAGCTTTACTTTCATTTTTGTTCACTTGCCATGCAAACAGAAAGCTGTTCATGGAAGTGCTGCTATCAGTAGAGCTGAGCAGATGTAGTTTGATTTGTGCAGTCTTTATTAGTGGAAAAGCCAGCACAGAGAAATTTATGTTATTGTGATCAGCACTTTTTTGTTAAAAACTCCTCAAACATGAAACAGAAAAATGGAAATTCAAGCAAGATGGGATCCCACAAAGACACTTGTACTGCTCTTAAAGCAACAGTTAATCCTTGGACTTTTTGTTGCAGTTAAATCTGCAGACACTTTTTCTTCATTATTCCTTTGATAATCAGATCAAATGAGATAGAACAGAGTTTTCAGAGGAGCAGTATTTTTAATTTTCTTTGTTGCTCTCTCCTGTAAGTCTCCATTTTCACGGTACTGTGGTTTCTACATTTTAGGCCTGTTTTGTTTCTCACCATGCCATTTATGCATCTTGTTTTGTTTTTAACAGCCAGGGAGCTGTTATTGTTTGTAATTTTTCTCTTTGGTCCTTGGTTGCTAACTACATTACTTTTAGTTTCATTACCTGATGAATAGTTAAAATTTGTCTGAATTCTCACTCCTCCCTGCCTCCTTAGTTAGGCAGATACAGAATCTACAAATTGCTTCTCTTTGGCACTTTTTCTTGACAGAACATATTTTGCTGTGTCAGGCACACCTGCGTGAAGGAGATGTTACACTCGAACTGTATTCAGTTCAAGCACTTTGGTTTTCAAGATTCATTTGAAGATACTTTTCTTCCAACATCCATTTAACTGAGTTTGAAACTCTGTTACTTCAAGAGAAACTAAAAATTTCCAGCTTTTCAGGTCATTGGTATGAAGACGTAAACCAGCTGAGTTTTTCTCTGAGCTAGACTTAGAATAACTTACTGAGAATTAATGATGTTTATCTGCAAAAAATATCTGACAGCTGCAGAGTAGAAAATCAGTGCACTGTGTACAGAAGATAGCTATTAAGATGCCTCTAAAATTGGATATTTCAGTAACTGTTGCAAAATGAAAGTTTCATTGAGCAACAAGATAACCTAGCAAAGGCCATTGTCTAGGTGTGCAGCTTGATATGATACAAAGATAATTGGGCTCACTAGTACTTGAATAAGGAACCATAATAGATTCAATTCAGAAAGATTATAATTAAGTACTATACAAATCTCAGTGTATTCATTTTTTATTATGTGTGATCAAAGTGCAGATGCCTACTACTGAAATCACCTCTGTTAATGAGCCTGGGCTAATATGGGAACTAGAGAAATTTTTCAAAGTATTAATGAAGAAATATTTGATGCAATCTTCATATGGTGCAAACATCACGCACGTAGCAAAAATACTTCTGAGCGTCTGAATTCTTCCAGTGGAAGACAATTAAATTTGTGCTTTACGTAGCACAGTACTATGTGGAAGAAGGATGAAGGAATGCTGAGTGATTACACTTTAGAAGGGAAAATAATCTGGTGTTTCTCATTAACAAGTAACTCTACCAAACTGCATCATGAAATCTGACTGCCTTTCTTAGCATTGTGTGCATTTGTGTGTATGTATATAAAATCAGTGCGAATGTACGTTTGTACCAATGTGGTTATAAATCTGTTTATGCGAGTTCCTGCTATTTAGTTATGTCCTCAAGGGGCAAAAAGCAGGTGATTCAATTTCTGATTTGTTTTGTATACTTTTTTTGATCAATTTTATCATCAGTACAGAAAAAATTATTTACACAGTTAAAATCAGAGCAGGGCATTATAGTGATATGTAGAATTTCTATTTAGTGCTTGTAAACCCCGTGTCTACCAGTAGCTTTTCTCATAGAGTGTTCTTTCATAGAAGGTAACTGATGGTAGCATACACTCTATATACCCTCCTGTGGCCTTTTTCTAATTCTTGAATTTATAAGTGCTTAGCTGGAATTATTGTCTTTACCAAAATCCCCAAATCATCTCTGAAGTCTACTTAACAATTGTATTTAAACCACTCTTTAAAAAGAAGTCTATGATGTCCTCACCACCTTAATGACTTTAAAAAGCCCAAGTCAAGCACACATGCATGAAACACCAGATTATCTGAAATTCATTAATGTGAACAACTCAAACATAATGTGAGCCTTCTACCGCTCAGTTGTTCCACCATCTGTCACTGCAATAACTTCCAGTAAATGTGCTTTAAAGTTTTGATTTTTCTTCTATTTTTTAATATATTGATTCAGCTGAATAAATTTACTCATATACCCGCAGATAAAGGACTTCCATTAATTAACCAATGGCATAGGCCCAAAGCGAGGTTTTACTGTACCAGAATCTCCCTGAGAATCAAGATTTTGAATAAAGGGAATTCATCCAAATGTCTCTTTGATGTTAATATAGCAAAGTAAATTTCTGTTAGGAATTTGACTAAAGAGATGTCTTTCAGTCTAGTTTATTCATCTCCAGTAATCATGATAAGATAGATAAGAATACTTAACCCTAAAGCTCCCCTGCATGCATTGTAAAGCTACATACAGACAAAGGCTCTTTCCTATATCTGCTGGAAAAACAGTGAAGCTGCCTTATGAATATAATTTAGATGAAGCTGAATTTTTGTTCAGTTGTTCTTTCAAGGTACTTGGAACTTCTCTACAAGCAGGCCTGGAAGTACTGAGCCTGCTAGAGACTGCTGTCCTGGAGAAAAGGCATTTAGCATGTGACATTCTGGCTTTCATAGCTTTTGATGCTCAAATTACACAGCAGTAACTTGACATCTTTCTAGTAATCCTACTGTCTATATAATTTTTAATGGGCTGCAATAGTATAAGCCATTTTCCTTTCTGGATTACTGCAGAAACTTTGCTGTGGATTTGCTTAAAATAGAATTTGGGAATAACTGCTGAGATGAGAAAAAGGAAATAGAGAGAACCATATCCTGGGCTGCATCAAAAGGAGCGTGACCAGCAGGTCGAAGGAGGTGATCCTGCCCCTCTACTCTGCTCTCGTGAGACTTCACTTGGAGCATTGTGTGCAGTTCTGGTGTCCTCAACATAAAAAGGACATGGAGCTGTTGGAACAAGCCCAGAAGGTGGCCATGAGGATGATCAGGGAACTGGAGCATCTCCCATGCGAAGACAGGCTGAGAGAGTTGGGACTGTTCAGCCTGGGGAAGAGAAGGCTGCATGGAGACCTCATAGCAGCCTTCCAGTATCTGAAGGGGGGCCTATAAGGATGCTGGGGAAGGACTCTTCATAAGGACTGTAGTGACAGAACAAGGCGTAATGGGTTAAAACTTAAACAGGGGAGGTTTAGATTGGATATAAGGAAGAAATTCTTTCCTGTTAGGGTGTTGAGATGCTGGAATGGGTTGCCCAGGGAGGTTGTGAGTGCTCCATCCCTGTCAGTGTTCAAAGCCAGGTTGGACGAAGCCTTGGGTGGCACAGTTTAGTATGAGGTATCCCTGCCCATGGCAGGAGGGTTGGAACTGGATGATCTTAAGGTCCTTTCCAACCCTAAATATTCTATGATTCTATAAAATTGATTTGGGGAAATTAAATTAATATTTTTAACATTAGCACAGATGTTAATCCAGTGGGTATTTTTTATTGCATTTGTTTTAAAGTTTTATACTTGCCTTCCATGCTGTATTAACTTATGATAGTCCCTTCTGTATTTTTTATATATGGGATTGGTTATGTTTTCAGTGTTTTCTTGTTTGATATTAATTAAATGCCCCCAAAAGCTACTTATCTCTGGAAGGAATTGTTTTTTAGTAAGAAAAAAAATTATTTCTGAGAACTGTAAAGGAAGGAATTGCATGATAGAAAGTGGCAGAAAATAAAAATCACTATGAAAGTGATGAATAGAAATTGCTTGGCTCTTAATCAGTTATAAATTAGTACTTTTCTCAAAGTTCACAGAGCTATGCCAACTATGCAACCACAATTATAGCAGATCAGCAGGCCAAAATTAAATAGCTATTTAATGAAAACATAAATTATGTGGTAGCATCTTGTTCCAAAGACAAATTTTATTTCAAAGGGAAGATAAGGTTTTTTATGTGAAACTGTTGCATTGTGAAAAAAAGCAGTATTTTTCTGCATGCGATAGGCACATTCTCTTAATTCAATCATTTATTCAGTTTTTTCCTTTCCTTTTTCTTTTTTTCTTTCAATTAAATCAGTGTATAAGTTATGATTCCCCCCTGAAGAAATGCTAGTTAGCTCATTGCTATGGAAACACAAAAAAGGATCCGTTTGTCTTAACTAACGGAATAATTTAAAAATCAATTTATGTAAAGAAAACCAAAAGGATGATTTCCTATTAATTTAAGGAATAGATATACAAGTTAGCTTGTCATGTGTCAACTTGACCATCATAATTGCTCATTTATGCACTCTTCAGACATGAGAAGTCATGAGTTAAGTCTACTTAAGTTACAGTTAAACAAGATTGAAGTAAGAGTCACTGCTTCCTTTTTCTATAGGCTTGGAGCAGACTGTCACAGCCTAGTTTTTGACTAGTGACTTGTTTAACAATGTTAACTTGACCAGGTGTCTGAATCTTTGATATTCTGAGGCACAGTTTAAATTGAACTTAAATACTTTTTGTATACACGCAAACTAAAGTAGATAATAGCATTTGTACTGCTTTAACCTAATGGGAGCTTAAATCAAATTAAACCTCTATAAAAATAAAACAAAACAAAACAAAACCCCAAAAAAACCTAGTTTGGCCATGCAGAACAAGAGTAAGCTCAATCCTCTGGTACATGGAATACTCCCAAATCTAGTAAAACATAATTTGAAGGGGAAATGCTGCACATGCTTCAAGCTTCGGAAGAGACAACTGGACCTCCATGAGCTTAATGGAGCCTAAAATTGATTTAGCAAACCAGTTCTTTAACTGGATCCTTCATAATGCAGTTGAAAACCACCATTTGATTATCAAAACAGGAACTGAAAATCACTGAGGAAGACCCTAGGTCTTCCCTTAAGAGTTGTTTTCTTCGTTTACATACAAATACATTCTAAGTGTTCTGAGTGTCCCTCTAAGGACTGAGCTTTAATATAGATTTTGAATACTTTTTAATATATAATGATATATTGGAAAAAAGTAAAATGCTTGCAGCTTTTCCATTTTTAGCAGCTACATTAGTGTTACAATCTGTTATGCCACCTCAAAATTTACTAGGGTCTCAACACTGGGATAATTCTGAGCTGCAAGAACTGTAACTAGAAGGAGTCTGCACTTGCAGTGAAGGAGGAATTCAGAATGGCTGTGCCAAGGGTGGTGGTTCAGACCTGCCTATTTACCTTACTGTATACTCTAAAGATACAGGCATGCATAAGAAGATATGTCTAAAACCAGTTAATTTACCTCATTCTCATTTTCAGCGACTGACTCAATTTTTCATTATGTTTAATCAAATGAACAAGAGCTAGGTAATTTATTGTGTAATTAATATAGCTTTCTTTTTAATATTGATGAGGTTTTTATTTGGACAATTCAATCACTGATGCCTAAAGAAAATCTGCAATGCCTGTGGAAAATAACAATTTTTTTTCCCCATGGATGTGCTTTTGCATAATTTTCTTTTAACTGTATTCACAGTTTTCTCTGACACAATACAGGAATATATATGTAACAGTGTAGTTGATGTGGTAAGAACTATATTGCATTGTCTACCTGCTTAAAACAATAGAAAAATATTTCATTGTTACCTTTTTTCTTCCTCTGGGCTAATGTTGCAAGGCTGCAAGTAAGATCTGGGAAATGTTTTGTAACATAACTTCTGTGATGTAAATTTTAAACTAAATAATTCTAATGGTTCATCTGGTACATAACACCTGTGAAATGATAAATATTTTTGCCTGGACCTGGCCGTGTAACCCTGTAGTAACCTCATCCACTTTTTTCAGCAACCTTGATGATCTTTTTATCTTTTAAATTATGCTCTTGTATGTGTCATCCAACTACTGCTTCATACATAGTTCCATAATCTTTATTTATGTGCTTGCCTGCATATATACAGGGATGTGAATGTGTGTTTATTGGTTAAAAAAGTGAAACATTATAAAAATTGGCAAGTGTACAGACTTTGCCCTTGAGAAAGCTGGTGCATGAGATAATATGTGGACATTAAGGAAACTCACTTGTGAACCAAAACCACCAGACATGTGGAGGGCTGGATTAGATGGGCTCCTTGCATCTTTCCAGGTGCCATTTCACAGTCCCTTCTGCTCCACTTCCCCTTTCCATACAATAAAGGTTTATTTTTTTTAGACAGTAAATCCCTAGTCTTTGGCCTCAGACATTATTTCATAGACTTTCAGACATTCATCTCTGGTCACATGGAACAGGGAAATGTACATGTTTGGGCCTTCAGATTTAGACTTTGAAATGCTGCTTAGATAGCACGGTGTTGGAGCTTGGAGAACAGCAAGCAAATTTACTTCCAACAGGTTTAATAATATGCAAGTAATATTGCTGTAGTTGATTACTGTGAGCTGATTACTCTGATGTAGTCAGAGTTTTAGTAGTTACTGTTCTTGGCACTGGGTTGGCGTAGCTGCTGTACTTGGAGGTAAAGTAGCTGAATTGTCTGCTGTAGTCAGAGTTTGAGTAGGTGCTATATTTGTTACTGGGGTTGGTACACAGTCTACAACTGGGGTTGTAGACTGTGGGCACAGAGAAGACATAAGAAGGTGGGATGGAAAACCTACCTCAGCTTTGGAGGAGCAGGTGCATAAATTGAAGAGGAGAACAAAGGTCAAGGATGTTTGTCCCATGAAATCTCTGGCTTCAGTCTCTGGTGAGCAGGTTCCCAGATGGAGTGGAAGAGCTCATTTTACTCCAGCTTCTGTGATGCAGAAAACTAATCCCTTTCTACAGTATGTAAAAGTTCTGACTGGGCCGGGCCAGCCCTGTTGACAGATCCTCTAGTATTGACCAACCAGGTGGCCTTTGGTAAGTGTGTGTCCCAATGTAGTTCCCCCA